>WFKH01006014.1:58214403-58237076 GCA_016163765.1 Magallana hongkongensis | reverse complement strand
ATTGTACCTGTATAGGTTATTACTAATCAAAGGTTTGTATTATGGTACAGTAATTGAAAGCTTATGGTACTGGTACTTTTGTTAATAAGGGGAAATATCATTTCTTTCATTTGAAGTTTTCAACTTATTGATTCACTTTTCTTGAAAGGAAATACTATTTAAAATTATTTTAAAGTGAAAGAGGAAAATATGTGAACTGTATATACATTCTTTCAGTTCATACTGTACAATATAATGGCCAATGTACTGACCTTGGAGAGGGTTGGTTAAACCACTGGAGGACCAGTCAAACTGAACAGGAGGGATGTCCTACCAAAATAAAACATACTGGTTAACGATCTCATGAAAACTGCCATACCACAAGTGCAAAAAATGGTCCACTTTAATAATCCATTATCATTAAATTGGCGAAAAATGCAACACATGTTGTCTGATCATCCAACAAAAAAAAAATGTTGTAAATGTCCTATACCATTTACTTTAAACATATTATATTTGGCGTGTACGATATTTGGTGGAAAATAGTTTTTTAACAAGTTGGTGTGAATTTGAATTAGTGTATTTTTGTATGTTCCTATTCTTATAAATATATGTATGGCATTTAGCGATGTACTTGATTGTGCGGAATCCGCATTCTGTCAAAAACACTAATTAGAATACAAAGCCAAATGTAATACGTTTACAGTACTGTTGCCCCCGATGTTGCAATGAAAAAATCAAATTAATTTTTTTTCTAAATTATTGGCTTCTTAAAACATTGTTTCTGGAGAGCTGAATAAAATTTGACAGAACAACAGTATTGTCAGCCCAGCTTTTGATACTCATAAAAATTTCCAGAAACTCTGTCATCATACAAACACATGTTTACTCATGGGTTCAAATTCCTTACACTAAAGATCTGTCTTACCTGTTTCTGTGGTTCCTCCTTGCTAGTGTTGACTAGAGTGGGTTCTGGATTGGTCGATTTAGCTGGTCCCTTAGTAGGCTCCAAGAGGGTAAGGTTTGATGCATAGATTGGAACAGAAGGTTTCTTGTGGCCTATCAGCTACAGATATAAGAAACAAAAATAAAATACCATATCTTAAGAGCTGCTCTCTCTCTCTCTCTCTCTCTCTCTCTCTCTCTCTCTCTCTCTCTCTCTCTCTCTCTCAATATTTGGTAAACAAAACTAATGGTCCTACAACTACGTTACTTACAATGTTGCGGGTGTCAATGTGGAGGCTAGATAAAAGCTGTTTGCTGCTCCGAGACTGGGACCACTTGAGTGGTGACTCCGCCATTTGTTTCGTTAAGGAGTTCCAAACTTTAGGTGGCTTGCTGTTAAATAACAGTCAGTGGTGAGTATTTTTAAACTGATTTAATAAATAAAACTTTGAAACTATACTGATACAAATTGTGATAGTTTTCATACATCAGATTTGTTTGTAACGTGAATCTTGAAAGTCCATTGCACAATAAATAGTTTTGTACAAAATAAATGCAAAAGTGTGAGTTTTCACTGCTTTAAAAATATTGTGACTCATATTTATATTAAAACAAAATAAGAAATGCATATAAGACAGAAGTTTTCTTGTAAAGACAAGCAAGAAGACTTACTCCTGTGTTGTCGATTCTTTATTTTGAACGTAGTCTTCCAAAACAGTTACCGACTCCACAGAAGGGACATCTCCATCATCCTCAAGGAAACAACTAGTCACAGTTCTGTCAGACAGCTCATCCACCTAGTGACAGACAAAAAATGTATAAAAACCTGGCATGGTCCAAAACCATTTTTGCTAGCTTAGAGTTTAAAAGTTTACCGCTTTTCTCCCCTGGAGAAGAGTGGTTCATAACCCCTTGGCTAGGGAAGATGGGTCCAAAACATTATCAACATTTTTTAACATATGCCAATGTTTTCCTGTCTTATCAATTTCATGAAAGAAAAATATTTAGAAATGTTTATTAACAAGAAGATGAACTTTAGAAAGATCATTTATTTAACCCATGGATAAGAATCTATACATGTACTTCACCTTTTCACTCTGTCTAGGCTGAGGTGGCTCAGGTTCATCAAAATCTCCAAAGTCCCCAAAATCGTCCCCACCCCCCTCCTGCCACTCATCCTCATCCCTGTCTTTCCACTGACCACTGCCCTGGTTGCTCCATTCATCCTGGGGACTTTCACTATCATCTTTAGCCACCCTGTTCTCTGTGGTTTCCTGAAAAGAAGCCCAATTACCACTATCTTCCTCAGTTGCGTCCCCTGAAAAGGCTGCAAACTGACCCTCAGATTCACTCCCCTTTTCTGCATCTCTTTGAGCTGCAGAGTCAAAATCAGCAAAGTCATCAAAATCATCGTCATCATTATCATGTTTTATCACAGTACTTTCACTTTTGATGATAGTGTCCTCTGTTGGGTGTGCACACTTTATATCAGCATTTTTTTCATCTGGTTCATTATTCTCACTGATTACTTCTGTATTATTAGATGGAGAAGAGTTGAAATCTGCAAAGTCATCAAAATCATCATCATCATCATCATCATCATCATCATCTTGTTTTAGCACAGAACATTCACTAGTAGTTTTAGTATCCCCTGTCATGGGAGAGGACTTCTCCTGATCATCTGATTTATTTTCACTGTTAACCTCTTTATCCTCATTGGATGGAGGAGAGTTAAAATCAGCAAAGTCATCAAAATCATCATCATCATCAGGTTTAATTATATCCCTCTTTTTATTTTCCTGAGCCTCGGTTTTGTTATTTTCTTCATTAACCTGCACTTCATCACTCAATGGAGCAGAGTCAAAATCTGCAAAGTCATCAAATTCATCATCCTCTACAGCATTGTTTGGAACACTGGTAACACTGCTGTCAGATGTCTCCTCTTTCTCCCTGCATGCATCATTTACATCTTCTTTTGTATGAGCAAGATTTTGATCTTCTGCCACTGATAACGATTCACCCTTTGAATGAACTCCTGTTGTAATTAGGACATCATCTTGCTCTTCTTCATTCTCACAATATTTGTCATCCACATTTGAACTTGTGTTTTTAATGGCCCCATTTTTCATTTCAGAGGTATCTTTTATACTTTCACTTTCCTGATAAAGGTCCTGATTCTGTGTTTTCTCCTCAAAATATGAATCGGATAAAGATGAAGGATTCTCACTGTTTTCACTTATCTCTACTTCAATGTTTTTACTTTGAACTGATATGGATTTCTCATTTTCCTTATCTCTTATATCTAAAACATCTGATGTAGATGAATTTATGTTTTCATTTAAATTCCTACTGCCCTCCCCTTCAGAAATGGTACATGTATTTCCTTCTTCATTGCCTTTATCAGTTTTTGGATCATCTGTAGAAGTAGAGTCCTCATGAATACCAGCTTTACTTTCATCACTCACAGAGTCTTGCACTGGGATTTCAATCTCAGAATTCACTGTTTGATCCGAATCAAACTTATCCGTTTCTGATGAACCAGAAGTATGAATGTCACTACGATCTTCAAGTAAAGATCCAGGGCAAGTTTCAAAGTTACTAAAATCACCATTAGAATCTTCATTTAGAACTTCTGATGGACTA
Source organism: Magallana hongkongensis (assembly GCA_016163765.1). Classification (NCBI taxonomy): domain Eukaryota; kingdom Metazoa; phylum Mollusca; class Bivalvia; order Ostreida; family Ostreidae; genus Magallana; species Magallana hongkongensis. The sequence continues at coordinate 58,233,509 of WFKH01006014.1, read as the reverse complement.
GAAGAATTGGTGGATTCTCGAAGGGTTTTTCCTGCACCATTACCCTTATCACAATTTTTAGGAGGATCACTAGGTGAAACCTCTGAGCTAAAAAGTCCGGAGTCAACATGTGGAACTGTGCCTAATCCCTTTTGTGACACACTTTCTGTACAATGACTACTGTTCAAATCCAATCCAGAATCACTACCTGTTATCAAACTACTACCATTTGCATCAAGTTTGAGTTCCATTGACTTAGTAGAAATGTTTTCTTCGGTAATGTTAGAATTTTCCTGTGTTGATGTGGATATTTTTGTGGGAGTGTTATTTGAGCCAGAATCGGGGAAGGCTGCCCAGTCCTGCGATATACTGTTCTCTGGTACATCATGACCAGCTCCCATGAAGTTTCCAAAGTCTTCATCCCAATCATCACCCTCCTCCTCGTCAAATGGGGGAGGGGATGATGACACCATTGGATATACCCCCGACATTCTGTACTGAATGTGAGGTTAGAGTATCATTGATTCTTCATGTTGACCTACAGACAGAATAACAACAAAGTTAGCAATAAATAAAACTACATCAAGATCATCAAAGCATTGAAAACAATGAAACATGAATTGAACAGCTGCTATTCACAGATGACAGACAGAAGATGCACATCAAAGATTAAATCATAAAAAATATATTAATCATTTAATCACATTGTGACAAAACCGTAAATTTAACGAAAGTCTTATTTCACTATAGCTGAGAGCAAAATTATATGCAAATCATACCGAAAGTGTCAATTCAGGAACTAAGGTACACCTGTCTGTAATTTTGACAACTCCCATCATGCAATTTAAATCCTGAATTTTAAGTAAAGCGTACTGTTTCTTTTCGGACACGACATTCAATAACTGTCCACCATATTACACCGATATACTGTATATGTTCGCCAATGTGACTCATTAGAGAGAACTAAAGACGTTATTCAAGAAAAATACACAAAAAATTAAGAGTGCTGAGAACTTTTGCCAAATTATGAAATATTGGGCATTTCAACGTACAAGTTAACTTAGATCTTATTTTCATTTTAGAAAAAATATGGCGGCTGCAACAGGGCGAGTTGATGAACTCGTGAAAGATTATTTATTATACAGAGGTTGTACAGCCTCTTTAAGAAACTTTGAATATGAACTCAAGATTGACAAAGATAAGGGGTTGCGTGCTGACAAGATTTTAGAGCAGTTTCAGCAGTATGTCGGAAGTCGCAGCTTATCTAACCTGAGAGACTTCTGGACCCACTTGAATGGTCGCCTCTTCTGTCGATTGGAGCAACGTTATATCCCAAGTGTTAAAAAGCTTGAAGTTGGACTCTTGAAGCTTTATGTTGTTAACGCATGTCAAAGTAACAGGCAAGATAAAGTTACCGAGTTTTTCGACAAAATGGCAGGCGATTTGCAACAGCAGCCGGAATTTAGGGAATGGTTCTGTTTTCCTTTCATTAAGAATCCTGAAGAGAACAGCCACTTTGCAATGTACTTCACAAAGACGTGGCAAGAAATGTTTTACTTATCACTCTTTAATTTTCTGAGTGTCATTATCAACGTTATGCCCGCACCAGTTCTTTTGAACTTTGATATTGAACACAAAAGAATGAAAAATTTACAGGAAGAAAATGAGATGCTGAAAACCCAGTTACTCTCTGCAGACAGTACACTAGGACTGAAATCAAGCTGTACGGGGGAAAGAAGGTATGTTGGAAGGGGTGCAAATTCTGCAGAATTGTGTTATGATTTTAGTGACTTGGGTGATGATAGTTTAGAGATTCAGAAGCAGCAGAAACCTAGTCGAAAGATTCCATTTTCAAATTCGCCGTTATTCAACCGCAAACCAAACTTTTTAACATCCAACAAAAGTCCAATAAAGTCCCAGAGTAAGGCAAAGACAGGAAAATCTCAAGCAATGAACATAAAGAAAGAAAATGGTAGCACAGGCTTACCTTCCAACCAAGGTCATCCAGAATTTACAAGTAGATCACTTAGTTCAGGAGCAGCAGCTCAGAAAGTAGGGCACCCTGAAGCTACTTCAAGGTCCTTAAGTCATCAAAATAAGCCCATCCAACCTAATAATAATATAAGTGAAGCCTCAAGAAACAAAATAGTAGCCTCCCAAGGAAAAGCAAGTAGTATGCCAAAATCTGAAGAGTTCACTGCTTGCTCTGCTAGTAATGCACCTGTACCAAAATTAGAAAATCTTGATCAAAATCTTACAGGGGTACAAAAAAGTCCAGATAATACTTCAAGAGAAGTAATTGCTAGCAGAAAGACAACAAAGGAGTTATCTTATGATGCTCAGGATGATTTGACACCTGTTAATGAGACTAGCAGTTTTTCAGAGGCCTCTAAACCTAAAAGTATCATTGACAAGTCAGACTATATAGCAGATGACCAGGGCCCATTCCTTCTCCTTAGTCAAGAAGATTATAAAGAACACAGATCTGCCATTTCTTGTGCTAGATTTAGTGTGATGGGGCAGTATGTAGCCAGCGTTGATGTAGATGGAATTGTCAAGATATGGTCATGGAGTCCCCAACCAGTAACTTGTGCCACAGTCATGTCAAAGTCAGCTTTTCTTTCACTGGAGTGGGCAAGCAAACAAGACCGATGGTTGCTGCTGGGTAATCGGTCAGGGAATATACGTCTCTTTGATGTCAAAGAGATGAAATCATTTTATGAGGCAACTTCAGATTCAAGCTATCCTCGAATAGTAAGCCTGAGCTCTAACCAATCAAATGGCACGTTCGTCTGTTCTGCTACAGTTAACAGAGCTCGCAGTGCATCCGGAAGTGATCTACAAACATCAACCAATGCACGCGTTGGAAAACTCTCACTTTGGGATCTACGCTCCATGAATCAGTTGAAGCACCTTGAAGTCCAACCAGGACCTGTAACTATAAACTGTTGTTCCTTCAACCATAATGGACATCTTTTGTTGACAGGCGGGGTTGACGGAACTATCCGGCTTTTTGATATGCAGCAACACAAGGTGATTTCTCAATGGGAAGCCCATTCTGGAGAAGTCCAAACTCTACAGTTCAGTTCTGACGAGACTAACTGTTACAGCATTGGCACAGATGGGAAGGTAAGGAAAAAACACTTAAATGTACACTGAATATGATACTGAAAATATACGTATTACCTACTTGGTATTCAAAGATTGAACTTGAAAGTAAGGTTATAGGTCTGATACAAGAAATTCGATTGCTTGCACACTTTTGCAAAGTTAATAATTATTGATAACGATTCATGTAATAATGGATTGTTTTCCCAAATAGCATTAGTTTAATTTTGTTGTTGTAGGATTTTAAAATATAGTATTTTAATGATACCTTTTATATTCTAATTTTATTCAAATTAATCCACAGCTCATACAATGGAGTCTCCACAAACAAGGCGTCATGACAGATCTAGCCATACACAATGGGGCCTCCCTGCCCTTTCTCCCTGGATTGCAAGGAGGGCTCAAAGAAATACCAAGGGGGCAAGTGTTCACTATGGATGCTGAGGGAGATTACATGTTGACATGCGATAAGACCAGGGGGTGTATGTACAAGGTTAAGGACAATTCCTTGTCACATGTCATGAATATTCAGGGCCATGCATCGTTTCTTACCACAGTTGACTGGTCACCAAATATAGACACAAAAGTTTGCATGACTGGGGCCACTGATGGAACCATCAAGATCTCAACTCTTCTGTCCACACAGATATGATGTAACAAAACAGTACATCTTTTTATACCATATTTGGAGTTCTTATATTGTCATTGATTGAGATGTAGGTTTAAGATATCTCTTAACTGGTAAAATTTTATTCTGGACATCATCATAGACTTGTACATCCAAGACTCATTTTGATGTATACATTTTCAAATTTTGGGATAGATGTATGTAGTATGTCACTTTAAATTATTTTCTTATGTTTCTTACAGTATTTTAAAATTTACATAGATAAGTAATATTCCTGGTAAGCAGTATAATATGTTCATTCATTCAGTTGTTATGATGGTATTCAGCAGTAGTTTGGTTACAGATAAGCTCATTTAAGAAAATAATCTCCATACACATATGAACAAGGACTGAGTTGAATATGGATCAGGTTGGAAAAATGGCAAAATTTTATGTTATTTACATATTAAGTATTATAAAACTGTGCAATAGTGTTTTCTTCATCTGTCCGTCTGTTTGTCTCACTTTACGCACTTAATTTCCATGATTTCAATTTGATTCGAGTTTTGTGGTAATGAGATGAATGAAAAATGACAGCATTTGATGTATTAATATACATGTATGTTAATGTATATAAATGATGAACAACTTTGTTGGTTTTAGTGGTTGTTGGCGGAAAGACTCAGACATTTTGATGAACTCACCGAAAAAATTGATTTAAAAAATTGTGCATTTTGTGTTTATTATTGATATCAAGCAACTCAGTTGTAACTAGGGACAAGGAAAATCCAGGATTAATTCCATGATAATCTATTTTACTATTTTCATCATTACTGATATATAGCCAAAAAAAAGTAAACATAAAGAAAATATGCTGGTTATTTTGTTCTGGTAAAAATTTTTTCTAAAAGACATCATTTTCACAATATTCACCATACACAAAAAAGTGTCTAATGTAATATACATTGTACATGTGGGAACTGCACAATATTTTTCTGTTAAGCAAATTTTAACTTAATTTTACAAATTATTGATGAAGAGTTAATTATAATTTCAGATACCATTACATTGCATTTGTTTTTGCATCAGATTACTAGCTTTTAATTGTGGACTATCTGCCATGATAAGTTTATCATTCCTAAAATATGTTTATTTAGATTATTTATTTGTTACAGTAATTATTAAGTTATTTCAAATATATTAATAAATAATCAAATCTTTATTATTGTTGACACCAGTATGTTATTTGATGCATAATGTCATTATGGATATATTTTCCATTTTAATAATTGAAGCTTTAAACATTTGTATTAATGTGCACTTTGTGTTCTAATTCTAATTTAGATGCTTGCCGCCCCCCCCCCCCCCCCCTCTTTTAAATAGACATTTGATCCTCCAAAGAAACATTGATCCTTTCATTATTTGTAATGAAGAGTTAGTGTATGCAGAGGTAAATGTAAGCAGTGTTTTTGCACTTTTACACCCAACCTCCAAGACTCTTGCGAAGCAAAGTGGCACTAAATTAATGTCAAAATTTCGGTTATTAATTATCAGCTCCTTGTTAACGATCTATACTCGTATATATACATATTTCTATTCCAATGTTGTTGGGGTTTTTTTTTTACATGTATCTCATCAATAGCTGGCAAAAATATCATCTTTAAAGATTTTAATGTCATTGTGAAATAACTTAGAAGGGAAGCGGGTTCTTTATACACTATTAAAGCTCTGATCAGAAATTAATACGTCTGTACAAGTATTTGACATTTTCCTTGAAAAAAAAAACCAACTTCCAATCTATAGGCCCCTATCAGATATGATCGCGATATATCCTCGCATAGTTAACTCTAATGTATGAAATAAGACATCATTTAACAATGTCAAAATTTAATACATACGTTGTCTGAACACTGCTAAATAATGATGATGATAATAGTTATATATATATGATAATAATCTTTATTGTATAATACATGGATCAAGCAATACAGTTCAATGACAATAACAACAACAACAAAATCATATATATTTTTTATACCAGTATACAAATGAATAGTCTTCGGCAATTTACTTTAGATGTTACACCGACGTGGATATTTGCATTTGAAGTCAGTTTTAAAAACCTCATACGAGGTCAAACTATTTAGATGGTGATTAGACTTTGTAAAAAGCCATATGAACACTTAAGATTTTTTAAATAGAAATTTGAAAGAAAATATACCCTATTATCCCCTGGAGATTGCATAATCCACAGCGGTCCTCAAAGGAAGAACACCATGACACAACGAAGACAAATTTATATTCAAAACGTTTGTATTATTTTGATTCAAAGTTAGTAGTAATGCATGTATTTCCAAATGTGTTGTGGCACGTATTGAGTTTATCTATAGTTCATTTTCATCATAGAGCACGATTCGGATTGGCCCTTTGTTAATTATTGAATAATATACCATCAATATATGCATGAATCTTTCTCATTGAAAAAGTATCAAATGGAGACAGATAGTGGTGATGGGTTTTTTTCTTTTTATGTATAAAATATCAGTGAAACAGTTCTTTGTTGATGTGTACTCCGGGCTGACCCTGGGTTTAATATTCAATCAATATATTATTAATATCTTCTGCCTTGAAAAAAAGATAAAATGGAGACAAATAGCGGTGATATTTTTCTCGGTATGTACATAATATCAGTGAAACAGTTCTTTGTTGATGAGTACTCCGAACTGGCCCTCGGTTAGCCGACAATCGTACTCTATCCAGGACAGGGTGTTGCCCCACCGACTGTGATCGGTCTCTGACTGGGGGTAGAACTTGCACTGGAGTAACGTTGTCAGTGTCGCGTCCCCGTCAAACTACAGGAAAAGAATCATAAACAGCAAGGAATCATAAACAACTTCAGTCAGGAAATAAAACTCTGTCGATCATAGGATTTAATTTTACCACAAGGAAGGGATTTCTTCAAGGTAATTCTACCTCTGAACACAAAGACACGTTTTAAAAAAAGTGGATTTAGACCATTTTTATTTGTATTATTATCAGGAAATGTTTGTATTATATACTCTATTCAATGCTTGTTGTATCAATCAAGGAAATTATCCAAGAAAAAGAGGTCTAAAAGTATAAGCACATGATTCCAGCTGAAGTTTTCTTTTTTCAATAGCAGGACTAAACAATTTTTCCAAGGGAAAAAATATTTAGTTGGGTATGAGCTAGAAAAATAAAGAAAAAAACAAACAAACAAAAAAAAAAAAACCAAAAACCAATGGAAATGGACAGAAATTAGCACATCATTCGGATATCATGACCCAGGCATTCCGATCTTAAAAATTCACAAAAAATTCTCCTATTGACACATATAGGCATTATTTCCCAGGCTGGTCCTTATAAAAAGGGGTGTATTTCGGGTTTACAATTAAAGTACTATTTAAAAACAATGCATATATATTCATTCGCGGGTTAATGACTTGAGTATTTAGTGTCAGTTTAAGCCGCAACTTTAGATGTTGTACACCAAAATGAACAAACGGTTTATATGAATGCACTCAATGTACATGTATTAATGTAAATATCAATTCAAATAAGTAAATTTGATAATCTTAATATATTCACCATAAGAACAACCGTGACATTTTTTCGGATATTTCTTTTTTCCACTGCAAACCCTGTTGTGTTGAAAAGGGCAGAGAACCGGAAGTTATCATCGGATTTCTTGCCCGTTTCCGGTCTCTCTTCCTTCAGCTCATACTTCTCTCCTTGAATCATTAAATCTCTACAAGTATCAAAATTTAAATTCTTTAGATTTTTGTGTTTGAAATGAATGTTTTATGTTCTTTTTAAATCTGTTTTTAAAATACGCTATATAATTAAAAAAAAATCCTTATAACAATATATTTACATCTACGGAGTATGATTCCCTCCATTTCTTACGGAAACTTATTGTTAATTCATAGCTCTATAGAAACTGACAGGACTGAAATCTACACGCCCCGTTTATCGATCGGTCGAAACCTACAGTGACTGAGACTAACAGGACTGAAATCTACACGCCCCGTTTATCGATTGGTCGAAACATACAGCGACCTAAGAAAAATCACGGACTGCACGAATAATCATGATGATGTCAGACTCAAACTCCCATAGGAGACGATTTGGCTGTTTCTTTTAGCTAACCTACTTATATGTACATTAACAGTAATTCAGATAATTTAACTTACTTTTCACAATCAATTTATTAATTTGTTAAAAGAAAGATGTAAATATAAACAATAAAATGCTTTCTTTGATTATTCATGCGGGTTATGAAGGTAGCGATCATTGAAGAAAACATTAACATAACCCGCTAACGCGGGTTATGTATTTTTTCTGTAGTGTCGCCACCTTCATATCCCGCATGAATCACCAAATAAAGCATTTTATTGTTTCAGTAACTACAGTAGTTGTTCTCCTTATAAGCATATCTGCTATCTTATGAAACGACGAAATTTATGAACTTATTTGACTTTCCGAAAAATCAAACGCACGTTCACAAAATATTGAACAATTGCTCAAGTTGGGCAACGATATAAAACTTTGCATTACATTACAATTTATTTCATTTCATTACCATTTTCAAACCTTTTAGAAAGGAAATGTAAAGCAATCATTAAAAAAAAAACTTTTTCTAAATCGTTCAACGCTACATGTACACATAAAAAAAATCACACAACCAGCTAAAATCAGCTCTCAACATGCTCAGTGTAGTTTCGATCGATCAAAAATAATCATTGCAAAGTTCACATTAAAATTTAAAGATACGACATTAATATGAACGATGCAAACATTATTCATGATAGCTTTCGAATTAAAGTTGATATCTAATTAGTTAAACAATGCATTTGAAAGTACATGTATATTGTTCATTAGCCGTCGTTCGTATTCGAAGTGTGTTATATCGCTGTCCAACTTGAGCAATTGTTCAATATTTTGTTAAAATATTTTTCTCGTGTCTCTGAATGTTTACATCATATATGTTATCGAGGTAATGTGACATTGTGTGCATTTCAATACTCTCTCTCTCTCTCTCTCTCTCTCTCTCTACGTTCGTTATTTTTTCCAGCAAGAATAGTTCAAAATCAAATTAAATTTGCCAATTTGATCACTGTACTGCATAAGAAAACTTCTTCCATCACCATATTTTATTATCAGAATCTCGAGAGACTATGGTGGCATATTTCTGCCCCCTACATGCAAGATAAATTATGTCAACATGCAAGAAAATTATGTCAACATGCAAGATAATTATGTCGACATGCAAGATAATTATGTTGACATGCAAGTTAAAATCCGTACTCTGACATCAAAGATGCAAAATACAACATAATTATGACCACATGCGACTTATTTATGTTGACATGCGAAATAAATATGTAGACATGCAACATATTTATGTCGACAGGCGACTTATTTATGTCAACATGCAAGTTAATTATGTTAACATGCAATATATTTATGTTGACATGCGAGTTGATTATGTCGACATGCGACTTATTTATGTTGACATGCGACTTATTTATGTCAACATGCGACTTATTTATGTCAACATGCAAGATAGTTATGTCAACATGCAAGTTATCTCGCATGTACACATAATTATCTTGCACGTACACTTAATTATCTTGATTGTTGACATAATTTTCTTGCATGTTGACATAATTTATCTTGCATGTAGGGGGCAGAAATATGCCACCATAAGAGTCAAGTCAGATCGTAAATTCATGTACCAGTCAGTGCATGTAAAAGTAAACATTTCAATGTGACCAAACAATGATGAGGCGTGGATCGATCCACTCTGAGGTGCTTATGAAAATGCTTTTGAATTAACTGTATTCGATTTGTATCAAGCAGGACAATCACATTCCAATTTTCGGTTTAAAGCACAAATGGCAGTCTACATAGAGAATAATCCACAGGAGTCGGCAATTTTATCAATCGCTACCATCGCGAAGCTCACGTGAAGGATTTTTTCCTGTTTCTAATTTATTTTTACCTAATTTCCCAATAATCTTACTGTGATCAGGGTTGGCGGGTCCGTGGGACGTTATCTTTTTAGCATGCTACATTTATCTAGGCAGACTCCTATGTATACATGTCGGAGCAATATTTTCTATATATAGAGAGAGCGAGGGTACGATGTTTACCTGAGACTTACCTGAGGAGGAGAGGAGACTGTACGGTGATAATGTACTCCGTGTCCTGGTTTAGTTTGAGGGTGTGAGGGTGGTCGAACCTCTCCCCGTCGTGTTTATAACACACACCGCCCCCGCCCTCCTTTTGTCGGAGGAAGAGGAGAACCTTAAACTGACTGGACATCTACCGGATCTATCTCCCCTCACGCCCCTCCTGAATATCAGTATGCAGCGACGAGCACTTCAGAGGACGGTTGTAAATCGGCGCTCGTCATATAAATGAGCTGTTTCTGTCGTTTTACACAGCGATCGATGAAACAAAATTCTTTCATGGAGCAAAATTTCTTAACATGGATAGGACAACCCAGTGTGCTGGGATAATGCCATTTCTCCCGATGCTATCTCTGCATTGGCTTTATATGCCTTTTTGTTTTCATTTTAATTATATCCGGTTGGGGTTTTTTCCGTCTTTTTCTCTCTGTTTTTCTCCTTTCTCTCTTTAACCGCCTTTCTGGCTTAACTCGGTGGAAAAGAGACGGGACAATCACAAAAATGTTACAGAGAGAGAGAGAGAGAGAGAGAGAGAGAGAGAGAGAGAGAAAGAGGGCAGGGTGTTTCCTCATTACTTCAAATTTCGTTTTTGTCTAGTGTTAGCAAAATTATGAATATGATAATAAATAATTATCAATTTTATTTTAATTTTATTTTAATTTAGATATATGAAGGTAACTAAAACGTCTTGAAAGAGCTATAAATATCGACCCGTGCAGAAATTGCCGTATATTGATTTGTCTGAACTGCGCATAGAATTATAAGTACATGTTGTATACCCTTTATAATGTCATCTGTGTCCAAACTAATGCACAGAAAGATTCCCATCCAGAGAAGCCTTTGGATATTTTTTTAATGAAAAATTTCTAGAAAGAGTATAGAAATGGATTAGACCAAACATTTCCAGGAATCTTGGAAGATCGATAGGAAGAGGCCTGTAAACTTTAGCGCTCACCTCAGCTAATGATTGATCAATAACTGCTTCTGATTTGTGGATGCTAGCACATTTTAAACCAAATCTTCACATCCACGAATCTTAAAACAGAGTTGACACTGTCAACTGAATATTATTAGATGTTCACATATGAAGAATTTGAGGATTGATACATTTTTCCGTCAAGACCAGGGGCCCGTTTCACTAAAAGGCGTAAGATACGACGAGACTTAGGCCTCAGGGCATACGCCAAAATTTAGTCCGGCGTAAATTGCATTTTACTAAGGGGCGTACGCCTGGCCGTAAATACTAGTATCGGACTAAGTTAAGGCCAGACTTACGTCCTTGACAACGAGATTGTACACATGCGTATACAAATGATAAACAGAAAGAGAGAGAGAGAGAGAGAGAGAGAGAGAGAGAGAAGCGCAAAGTATTTTTGTTTTCATAGGTTACAGGCACATTGGTTACATCAAAACAGTGTAGTTAAAAAATTAATCCTGTTTGGTGACAAAATCGCACAACATAACTTGCTGAAATGTTTTATTAGAAGGATATATGTTTCACTATAACCAATAGGATATGTTAACAAGTATTCCTTTTAAAGGAATGATCGGCAATAATGATATATTGATAGCTAGAAGCAATTAACATGATCAGTTTGATGTAAAATAATAAAAAAGTACTGTATTTTTACAAAATATAGAATATTTTGAATCTGTACACCATAATTTCATTATTATAAACCGTCAACAAATTTAATTTTGAAATAAATTTGGGAAAAGCCGTTCGTAAACTCCTTGTCTAATTTTATATTTTTAACGTAATTATTAAATGTTAATGGATCTTCTTCTTCTTCAGAATACTGAGTAGGGCTCTTCAAAGAACGTAACCTTGTTTATAAATCAAGCCGTCTTCCTAGCTACTATTATGCAACATCAATAGATCGAGGTCAGTTCATGGAGCATCTTCTTATGATTGAGGTCAGTTCATCGAGGTCAACTGCATTACTGAATGAATCTTTCGATCGAAATTCTTACGCTTGAGACAAAATGTGCATTCTTGAATTAACAGGTCGAACTGTATTTTATGTATGTTTGCATCTCTTAAGGTAAATGAATTGAAATAAAACCGAGTAAAATGTTATATAAATACTAAACCAAACTTTAAGTTTTTATAAGAACTACTTATGCAAGCGGAATGTGTGCGCACGTGGAAGCATTTGCCGGATGCCTCATATGGACACAACAGTGATCGGCCGAAGCCGATCACAAAAATTATTGATAAAACTGAACTGGGTTTTTTGTCATCGATATTTAGGGTGATTTCCCCATGCATCCGACATCCTTGGGATTTTCTTTTTGATCATGCGTCAATTATGGCCCGAGAATAAATAAAATTTGTTTTAAAATTTACTGGTTTCCTCTTGCTTAATATTTGAAAAAAAAATCAGTGAATTTGTTAAAACATAGAAAATAAAGCAAATTAGTGCGGTAATGAGCTATTCATAATTAACCATGGATCGAACAATATTAAGCAAGCATCGAACAACCATACAGTAGATTTTAAGAATAACGAAACTTTCTTACTTCATGCAAAAAAGTCAGAGGTTCGGATAAATGTATTTATTTGATATTTAGATTTGTGTCAATGTAATATGTGGAGCAAAAATGACATTAGGCTATGAAATAATTGATGAAATTCCAAAGCTAATTTTTTTTTATCAAAATTTGTCTCAGAAATTAGTTTTTTTTTCGAATTATTTAAGTGAGAGGGTGAATTTTTACCCTTTTCCATGCAAATGCCGAACATTCAAATTATGCTTTTGTGTTAAATGTGTGTAAACAAGTTTTAAATGATGGCGGATATAACTTCATTTTACAATGCCTATATTGCTCTTTCTTTGACAATGTGATAGTTAAATTCTTGACAAGTAATAGCTTTCCAAAAAGCTTGCCTGACTAAACATATTTATTTCATTGCAAGAACTTGGTTCTATGAATTTTAATCTGTCTTTGATTTGTAGTTCGTTCTTCTCGCAGTCTTCCAAATGCGCGTCTCTAAAGCTGGACTGTTTCAAATTATCTTTACTAAGTGGGGTTTTTACTTTAAATGAATTTTACATATTATTTATTTTGCGTACATGTAATTTTCTCTTAAAACTTAATTTGTCGCCAACAAAATAAAAATATAGCAATTAAAACTTAACTACGAACACAATACAATTGTTAGAATAATGCTTAGCTTCCCATCATGGATTATTCCACTGTCAAGTAGTGGCGCGTAAAATTATGGACTGCTCCTAAGATTTTGACAATATGGCGCGGTGTAGAATTAACCATGTGCATCCTTTTATGCAGATTGGAATTGCCCACCGAGTTGGGTGCATTCCATAATACCCGTATCTGTGGAGTCAATAAAACTCTTTTTTTGGCATTTGTTTAGTAACAACTTTTACTTGTTATATATTAATTTTACTTTAGTTTAGCAAGAATCAATCGATAAGTATGCACTAATTATTTACATTGAGTAAAACACGGAAGTTACACCCCTTTTACAATGAATGAAATCCCTCAAAGCACAGTAAACGACCATGCCCGCTTCGTTTCTCTAATGAATATTAAGCTAACGTAACAATACGTAGTAAATACTTTAATACAAACTGGCAATTTTGTTTAGAAATGATAACCAAGCACAATTATAGTTTACATTCTACCGTGTAATATTATAAACATTAGGTACAAATTGTAAAAGATTGCTGTCCCCCCCCCCCCCCCCCCCCCCCATTCACCGTTCAAATGTAGGGGCCTTTCTATTGGATTGCACACGTGTACAGTGAACTTGCTCAATGCTGCTTTTTACATCCAATGCAACAATTTTGTTTTTCTTTTAAACAAAAAAAAAAAAAAATAGTATCAACCGATGCATGTTTAATGTGCCGGCCTTTAATTGCCTCGTTAGGTAATAACTTGTTGTGATGACACCCCCTCCCCTTCAACCGTTCAAACAGTGCTATCTATTTTTAAGCATGACAAGGTTAGCTTTGAGAGTCAGCCAGCGGAATTTTAGAACCATTTTAACAAGAGCTTGGACTTTGGGTAGTTGTGTCAAACAGCAATGTGACGTAGGCATGTCTATTTCATTGTAGGCCACTCAGCCATGGCTCTGTGAAATCAACAAGATTTGTCTGGCTTTTGAGCTAAGACTACGCAATCAATGCATATTTCGCTTGAAACCGCGTCATTTTAAACTTGTTTTGACGCAAGAAATAGATAGCTACGCCCTACTGAAAGTCCAAGGTCTTGTTAAAATGGTTCTACTTTAGGGCAAAATTAAGTGAATACACAATCTTTTAAAACACTAGGAAAATAGTTTCCAGAACAATATAATAATATGCGGGTGCACATTTAGTTTGCAGCCTTATTTTTATGGCTGTACATGTAGGTGACGAGATAAGCGTGTAGCGGTGTACATGCATTGTATGACTGCACACCTACTTAATACTTATAGTTGTAATTTTGTTGACATCGCTCTCTGATTTTTATGGTTTGGTGGCAAACTACTTCCAATATATTTACTTTTCAATCTCACTAAGAGAGTTGGGAAGATATACGCGGACTCCGGACTGTGGCTGCAGACGATTCCCAATGACAGTCTTCCAATACATTGATGCGCAGTTTGACCTAGAAACTGACCGGTTTCATAACGTTTTCGAATATTTCTAACACGAACTGTCTAATTTCTTCCCAGAATTCCAATTTACGCAAGCGCAATTGAAGTTTCATCCTAACTTAAAATAGTCAGCCCGAATTACACACGTGCACAGTGAACCTCTTTTTTGCTTTAAACACTTGCTCACTATTGCTTAATTGTTACATCCATTACAACGTTTTCGTTAATTGCGAATTTGAAGGTCGTCACATTATTAATATGCATTGATAAATCTTTTTTCAATGAAAAATGATATTGCTAGCTTCCATTGTTGACTGCACTGTTTCGGATGTTGTAACTTTTAAACCTTAGATATGCCTGACGTCATGACGTCAGGCAATAATGATAAAGTTAATCAGTTCTAATTCAGGAATAAATGAAAGAACACAAAAGTGCATGCACGTTAATTTGTAAATGTTTAACCAAAGTTGTCCGATCCAAGGTAAAGATGTATGTGTCCGATGTATGGTGAACTCGACATAAAGCGCCCAAGTACACTTACATGTACATGTATATTTAGTATATTGAATAAGGCTTCATATCAAATATAAGTTAATATAGAGTAGGTGTATGTAACCTACGAAGAAAAATATTTTCTATTGAAACTGGGGTCAGTGTTTTGCATTGGTTGTATGATGAATACATTATATATCTAGTATTTTAAAAAATTAAGGAATTTTGACAAGTCTGAACAAGAGGCCCATGGGCCACATCGCTCACCTGAACAACAGTTCCTTGTAACATTCAATTTGGTATCATATGCTATTTCTATTTTAAACTTTGAAACCCTTTCTGGGGCCCCAGTATTGGTCCAGGGTTTATGGTTGGCTTTAACAATTTAGAATCTACACTATTTGAGGATGCTTGCATAGTAATCTCACAAACTGTAGGATTGTAATTCTCGAGAAGAAAATTTTTAAACATTTTCCATATATATTTCTATGTTAAACTTTGAACCCCTTCTGGGGCCCCAGTATTAGATCGAGGGTCACGGCTTTTATAATTTAGAATCTACACTATTTAAGGATGCTTACTTAGTAATATGACAAAATAAAGCAGTGTAGTTCTCGAAAAAAAGATTTATAAACATTTTCCATATAAACTTCTACGTTAAAATTTGAATCCGTCTTGGGTCACCAGTATTAGTCCAGGGGTTACTATTTTAAAAATATTGAATCTACATTATCCAAGGTTGTATGCATATTAATCTCACAAATTGTAGCATTGCAGTTCTCGAGAAGAAGATTTTTAAACATTTTCCCTATTTACTTCTTTGTTAAACTTTGAACCCCTCTTGGGGCCCCAGTATTAGATTTTACCAATTTAGAATCTACAATTGCCACGGATGCTTGCATAGTAATCCCACAAACTGTTGCAGTGTAGTTCTTGAGAAGAAGATTTTCAAACATGTTCCCTATATATATTTATGTTAACTTTGAACCCCTTCTGGGTCCCCAGTATTAGTCTGGGGGTCACGGCTTACACAAATAAGAATCTTGACAATTGAGGATGCTTGCATAGTAATCCCACAAACTGTTGCATTGTAGTTCTTGAAAAGAAGATTTTAAACACTTTCCCTATATACTTCTATGTTAAAATTTGAAACCCTTCTGGGGCCCCAGTGTTGGTCCAGGGGTCACAGCTTTTACAATTTAGAATTTTCACTATTTGAGGATCCTTGCATAATAATCTCACAAACTGTAACATTGTAGTTCTCGAGAAGATTTTTAAACATGTTTCCTATATATTTCTATGTTAAACTTTGAACCCCTCTTGTTGCCCCATTATTAGTCCGGGGGTCACGATTTTGACAATTTAGAATCTACAATAGCCAAGGATGTATGCATAGTAATATCTCAAACTGTTGCATTGTAGTTATTGGGAAGAAGATTTTTTAACATTTTCCTATACATGTTAAACTTTGAACCCCGCCTGGGGCCCCAGTTTTGGTCAGAGGGTCACGATTCTTACAATTTATAATCTTCACTATATGTACAAGCTTTTGTGTAAATATTGGCATTTCTGGTGCAGTGGGTCTTAAGAAGAAGATTTTTAAACTTTTTTCTTATGTATTTCAATGTTAAACTTTGAACTCCGCCTGGGGCCTCTGTTTTGGTCCGTGGGTCACGATTTTTGCAATTTATAATTTTCATTATATATACAAGCTTTTGTGTAAATATTGGCATTTCTGGTGCAATGGTTCTTGAGAAGAAGATTTTTAAACATTTTTCCTATGTATTTCTATGTTAAACTTTGGACCCCGCCTGGGGCCCCTGTTTTGGTCCGGGGGTCACAGTTTTTGCAATTTAGAATCTTTACTATATATACAAGCTTTTGTATAAATATTGGCATTTCTGGTGCAGTGGTTCTTGAGAAGAAGATTTTTAAACATTTTTCCTATGTATTTCTATGTTAAACTTTGAACCCCGCCTGGGGCCCCTGCTTTGGTCCGGAGGTCACAGTTTTTGCAATTTAGCATCTTTACTATATATACAAGCTTTTGTATAAATATTGGCATTTCTGGTGCAGTGGGTGCTGAGAAGAATATTTCAAAACATTTTTCCTATGTATTTCTATATTAAACTTTGAACCCCGCCTGGGGCCCCAGTTTTGGTCCGGGGGTCACGATTTTTGCAATTTAGAATCTTCACTATATATACAAGCTTTTGTGTAAATATTGGCATTTCTGGTGCAGTGGTTCTTGAGAAGAAGATTTTAAACATTTTTCCTATGTATTTCTATGTTAAACTTTGAACCCCGCCTGGGGCCCCTGCTTTGGTCCGGGGGTCACAGTTTTTGCAATTTAGAATCTTCACTATATATACAAGCTATTATGTAACTATTGGCATTTCTGGTGCAGTGGGTCTTGAGAAGAAGATTTTTAAACATTTTTCCTATGTATTTCTATGTTAAACTTTGAACCCCGCCTGGGGCCCCAGTTTTGGTCCGGGGGTCACGATTTTTGCAATTTAGAATATTCACTATATATACAAGCTTTTATGTAAATATTGGCATTTTTGGTGCAGTGGTTCTTGAGAAGAAGATTTTTAAAGACATGCACCCTATTTCCACTGTTTCGCAATTATCTCCCTTTTAAAAAGGGATTAGCCCTTTATTTAAGCAATTTATAATCCCCTTCCCATAAGGATGCCTTGTACTAAGTTTGGTTAAATTTGGCCCAGTGGTTTTAGAGAAGAAGTCAAAATGTGAAAAGTTTACAGACGGACAGACAGACGGACGGACGGGCGGACAGACGGACGACGGACAACGGGTGATCAGAAAAGCTCACTTGAACCTTCGGTTCAGGTGAGCTAAAAACAGTTGGAGCTTTCAGTTTAGTATTTACATTTAACAATACTGAAAGATACATTTGTGATTTACCTTTAACTACGTGAGTATGACACCTTTCACTTATTAAATATGAAGTAAAAACGGGGAAAAAATGAAAGCCAATAAATTCATTGAGTTTAAAATTTCAAAACATCCCGTTCACACATATTTGCGTGGAAGATGGGAAAAATTGAAAATGAAATGTTACACATTTCTTATACAAATACACCTTTGCACTACATGTACAAGGTACACGTACATGTATATTTTCTGCATTATTCATTACTCAATGTACTAAAATATATGAAACGTAAATCAAATTATTGAATACAAATAATCGAATGAAAACTATCGATTGCTAGTCTAAATACATGTATGTCGTTTCAACGTATAAGGCAAGTGCAAATATAAATGTGTATAAAGCATGGTTAGAAAGTTTCTATGCGAGGATTGATACCACCTATCAAAACTATCTATTTTCTTAATTTCATATGAATTTAAGTAAATTTACATGACAAATTGTACAATAGAATTAAAAAAGCAGTATTTCACTCAACCCTTCATTAATATGATTAGCCCGCCTGAGCCGAAAATTCAATTGAACTTTTCTGATCATCGATGGTCCATGTGTCTCCGCGGAACCACTGAGCCAGACTCGATAAAAAAGCATAATAATTTATAAAGGTATATTTGTAGAGATGTAGCTCTACGGGAAACTCTAGGTCCACGGACAGTTTCGTGCAGTTTAAGTTTCGTACATTCAAAAATCTTGCAATTTACGGCGCATAAAATTGCGCTAATTTTTTCCCC
Organism: Magallana hongkongensis; assembly: GCA_016163765.1. Classification (NCBI taxonomy): domain Eukaryota; kingdom Metazoa; phylum Mollusca; class Bivalvia; order Ostreida; family Ostreidae; genus Magallana; species Magallana hongkongensis. The sequence goes on along the minus strand of WFKH01006014.1, from coordinate 58,214,815 downwards.
TTCTCTGTCAAGCATCCTTATAACTATTCAAAGGTTTTCCAATATGCTTGTAAAAACTAATATTTTAGAAATGTTATGTTTGTACAGTTGTATGTATATTTTGTGAAAGAAGAAAATTCAATACAAAAAAAAAAGTGCGCTAGTTTTTCCTATTATTGATCTCATTTCCTAAAAAAAAAATAAAAATCAGACGACTTATGACTAAAAATTCGCCTGTTTACTGTTTACTCGCCTCTGTTTTTTGTTTTTTTTAATCCTGTCAACCTAGCTTGCTCCTAAAAAAAAAAAATCAAGTAACTCCCGATCTGCGCAGAGTTTTGTTTTTGGCTCGTCAGTAAGTTTTGGAGTTGCAAAAATTTTTTTCTCTCAAATTTGTGTGTGTGTGTGTGTGTGTGTGTGTGTGTGTGTGGGT
>WFKH01006014.1:58178157-58194024 GCA_016163765.1 Magallana hongkongensis | reverse complement strand
AGGAATCTACAGTAACCTTGATATCTGTTATTTTAGGATGGGATGTATTTTAGGATGGGATGTATTTCAAATACCAGTATTGTTTATTGTATACCTATCGTAACATTTATCTGGTAATATGTATGTACTGATATGTTAATATCATTGGTAGTCTGTTTTCATCTATGTCCATCAGAGAAATTAATTGATCTAGAGGTATATACCCCGGTACATTGCATTCACCTTTCAACAATCCACTAAGAGTACTCCAAGATGCTGTTATTTGTTACTAGTACCTCACGGATAAAACAAGTGGCATTATTCCTGTTGAATTCTTGTCCTTCTACAATGTAAAGAACTTTCTGCTTGGCAAATGGGCGGCCTTATCTTCTGAAATCAATATCTCTTTTAAAAAATTAAGACTGATTAATCTTTTAAAGAGTACATGTAGTAGTCAACGGTGTTTGAAATTGGGACAGGGAGGGGAAAGGTTGGGAAAAAACCCAATTGTAGCATAATTTCTGGAAGAGACCACTCATCTGATTTAAATAAATGCCCGAGGTTTGTTTTTATATGAAAATTGTAAGGTATGTTGTATATTCCACAAGAAAATCTATAACTACCTTCTACTTAACAAGTTGTGATTTTTTATTTTTTTTTGTCAAACTGTCACTGTTTTTTTGTGTAAAAAGCCATTGAAAAATGTGATATATTTTGAATCGCACAGTTTTAATAAGTTATTTATAATCTAATACTGTAAATACATTGCCCATGTTGTATATAGACCTTGTACATTTCTTTAAAAAAACTGCAATTTGTATTCATATTCATATTTTACAATACATATGTACTGTGACTTATGTATGAAAATAAGTGGTTATTTTTAGATTATGCCTGGACTGGGTTCATAAAAAAATATATATTATGTATGTATCAAGGAAGGAATTGAGTGAAGCCAAATTGAATAAAACAGATCTATTTCTGTATTTGGTTTGCAAGGTTACATAACATTATATAACTTTTTTATATTAACAAAAAACTTGTATGTTACCGTTATGAAAGCAATAAAGACATAAATATACCAGTATCTTCTGTGTCTTGATTAAGTGAAGTACGTGTACTAGATATTTTTTTGATTAAATTTACTGTCTTTTCTCTCAAATACATGTACATAGTATGGTATACATATACTATACATGTTAAAAAGTGTGCTAAATGTTTGTTGTATATACATGATATATAAATCAACTGTATAATTGTAGGAGTCTATGGTATACATGGAATGAAAAGTGTTACAATTCTATGACATGTACATGTATTTAGTTATTAAAAAAAACAAGAAGTATCAGTCTCAATCTTGAATTCTAAGACAATATAATTATTTATATTCACGAACAATAAAAAATCGTCGGAAACTCGCGGCTAGTTTTGCATAACAAAAATTGTATTAAAATTTTTAAAGAATATATTCCTAAATTAGTTTAAGAAGTCCAAAACCATGCGCAACTTTTTGTGCGCATTAAATATACACTTTTTCGTATGGATGGAACTTAGCTCTACGGTCCGTCAACCCGAATTTACCGTTGAGCTATAGTTCTGTTGCTAAAAGAAATGGAAAACATTTTGCAGAGTTGTCGGTTCGCTTTTGATGAGTTTAATTCCTTAACAATAAGTCTTAATAAGACCAGCTCTGTTACTGTACAGTAGAATTATCAAATTATTAAAAAAAAAGGTCTGTACCAAAGAACTTGATTCAGTCGCTGTATTTACTTTGGCGATAGCAAATCAATTAATTGGTTTTCAGATGATTCCCCCTTGTTGATAACAAGTATGAGGTCATTTCGATCTTAAATATTGTAAGACATCAGAATTTTCTTTTTAAATCAGAAATTGGACGAAACGGTGTGCAACTTGGATCTAAGAGGAATACATGTATTGACTCGCTCGTTATGTCGGTGCCATATAAAATAAGAATTTAAAAAAAAAACACCTTGACTTAAAATTTACTTGTCAAAATCGTAAGAAGAAATAAATGAAAAAGCCCAATACAAATGAAATGAAATACAAAAACGCTGGCAACCCTATGCATGCATAGAAAAACTTTGGCAATCGTCAGGCGTTTCATATCTTCACTAAATTAATGCTAAAAAAGTGTGAAAGTTTAACAAATTTTCCAATCTATTTTTATGCAGTTTCCTAGGATTGTGATGATCCATGGTTTATTTAGAGTTAAAATTAAAATGTCAAACAAAATAAATTTAGTATCTATATGTAGACCCGCCAATTAGAAAGGTGAACGGCCTAGAATACGTTTGAAGGTCAAACGGTGCCCGAGGCTTTTAATGCAGACTTTATGTAAGGATCACGGGGCCCCTATGCGGAAGTGGGTTGGACTCGGCACATCAAAGATTGTAGGTAGGATTTGATCATACCCCCCTTCTATATATATCTACATTTTTGTGCATTGTTGCTCATTACAGGGGACAGGAAGAAGTGGAGAAAATCGTGTAACGTTATATGGCTAATATGAAGTGTTTAATGAATGCTGAATTTTCTTTTTCATTCTCAGACTCTGAGTATACTATATTTACCATATACAGTGTATGATTTTTATGTTCTCATAACACTCTCTGCATGTTTAGAATACTTGCACCTTAATTAAAGTCAATTTACTTTTATATAGCTCAACCCACATTGTAGAAAAGATTCTAATATCTTTTAAAAAAACCTCCGTAAAAAAACCCAAAAAACCCCAAAACCCCAAAAAACCAACAACCCAAAACCTTAATTGCTTTTAAACTTGAGTTATCTCCAGGGAAACCCCTTGTTCAGTTTATCTGCTCATTATGAAGCACTCAGAGTAGGAGTGTTTCAAGCACACTGCAACAGTACACACACTGTCACAAACGCATTGTTAAAGCGTGTACTATACTGATGTGTGCTTACTGACTGTGACATTGTTATACATGTATTTGGAATACTGTGTGAGAAATATATGGTTTCGGTGCGTTTGAATACAGTTACAGCGTAAAGGAGGTCAATGGGGCACATAAACAGGTACGTTCTCTCTCTCTCTCTCTCTCTCTCTCTCTCTCTCTCTCGCGTCCATGGTATGAGAATAGTTTACATGTATATCCAATCTATATGATACCTTCAGACTATGAATACAGGAAACACAGTACAATATGGTATTGTGTGCTGTATCTATATAGTTAATTTACGGTTACGGGTAGCTTCCATCATATTATATTTATTCAACATCAGTTCAAGGAAAAGAGAATGTTTGATACGAGAAATATTCAAATGTTGCATTTGTTAAGTTTGCTGAGATATTCATATGCCAGAATTTATAAAGCAATGTCTGAAAAAATTAATTATAACAACATGAAGAAAAAGTGTCTTTTCAAGATACATGTACTTCGTTAAGGGAAGTTAATATATAAAGCCTATAAATGGCTCACTGGCTATAGACGTTTGGCCAGATACCAAACAATTGCAGGTTCATATTAAAGGTGCAAGCTGTTGATGTTTTGTGGTATGTCCTTGGATTGGGCTCTTAGTTAGTCTCATTGTCTCTGTCAATCCTGCTGAAAATGTTTCAAGAATGGATTTACAAGTAAATAACCCATCCAGGGGACGTTAATGGCTCTCAATTGCTTAGCACAACCGGACAAGTTTCAGCTCTATGAGCATCATGTCTTGGAAAGTTTTTACCCAAAGCTTGAAATACAAGGATTCTAGCGTACACGGTCGTGTTTCGAAGCTGTGCAGTTTATAAACAGTGTTATTCAGTTACATAGTTACATAATTTGCGATGGCAGGCTCGTTTATAAACTAATAGCTTTCTGGGGAGCAGCTCAGCCCTTTCGTAATTGAAAGTGCTGGAATACTTTGGACTTGGCGATCCAGAGTATATGTACAGCCAACACCAGGGAGAGAAAAATAGGTCATGCGAGCAAAAAAGGCAAATTTTAAGGCTGTAAATAAATTTAGATTTATCCCAGGGCCACTCGACCAGATGTGCTAAAAGTTTAGATTGTCAAAATATTTATTCTAACCAATAAACAATATATTTATCGAAACGGATTAGACAGGAGCTACAGAACAGTACCATTTTGTAAATTTCGTCACGTGGCTTCGGGAGCTGCACTCATGTTATCGAACAGTCGATTATGCGCAGGGATTGATACAAACAATGTTAAATTCTAACTTACGTCATTTTGTACTCTATGGCTGAGGTTATACACTTGTGGGTAGCACTTAAAGAAGACAGCACATGATTAAATAATCTGTCTGAAGTTTTAATTAATAGGTGGCACAGAGTTTATAATTAGAACTCTTTTGCATATATATAATTAATTGCTGTGCTGAATCAGTTTTGGTCCAAAACTTTTGGATTTTTTTGCAGGTATACATGACAATGACGAAATAAGGAAACTCCCGGAGAACTGATGTGGCTATGAGTAGACATCTTACATCGATTCTACAGGCTAGCGTCCTAATGTATTGGTTCGGTGAAACATTAAACATGTGTCCAAGTGATATTACCAGGGTAAGAAAATTTCTATAATATCAGTAAGATTTTTTTTTTATTTATAAGAATGAAATCATGAAAGTTTAGAAAGTTTTTTAAGGGTAGCCAAAAAGTAAAATTTGTATGACCTTATAGAATGCACGTCAACAAATGCAAATAAATGTCCTTGTCTTTATAAATAACAATGAAGGACAAACGTGACAGCACGTCTCTCAGCCAGCTATGGTTCTTGTTTTATGTCTCGAAGACTAAGCCTGCTATGGTCGAAGAAGTGGTGTATGCCATGAAATTTAAACGGCTTTCACATCTCCGATCACCAACTTGGACTCGGGCCTCGGTAAACAGGCCGCACTGTAGTAGTTCTGTCTAGAGTCCAGCACACGGTGTATCAAAACATTCACTTTTTACGAATTACGTTTCTTTTAAACATTTTCTAGGATATATCTGTCAACGTAATTTAAGGAGGCTGGGTGGTCAACAAATTACCCATCAGATCTGCCTTGAACTTTTAAGTATTTAGTAAAGAAAAATATAAACATTTTCAAGGATATATCTTTGAACGTAATGAATCTATACCTTGACCTTTGTGTTAAAATGATAATATAGATCACAGAAATGCATTAAGGAGGCTGGGTGGTCAACAAATTACCCATCAGATCTTCCGTTAAGTAAAGAAAATATCACAACATTCTAGCTTTAAAATTTGAAGATTTTACTATATCTTTATACAGAGCTCTTCGTCTAAAGGAGGTAAATACAGCCTAAAAATGGTCACGACCATCGGGCCCTTTTAAACTACTGAAGAATTTATATAAGAAATAACATGTCAGATAGGACAGTGCTATATTAACCAATGCAGTTGTTAAAATTCACTAAGATATTCGGTATGTCAGAACTTTGATATATGTAGGTGAATATTTCAAGCATGTCAAGTAGTTTTTTTTGTGTGTTCCTTTGACCTTCGCTTTAAGGGTCTAGGCAGGAAACAAGGAAATCCCGTTTAACCGTCAGGAAAAAACATTTTTAGTTCCTTTTTGTTCAAAGAGTGTGATAAAACGTTATTTCCGTCAGTTGATTTTTAAAAAAAAACGATTTCTTGAAAATGTGTATTTTTTGCTTTGAATTTGCAGTTTTTGGTACCATGCTAAACACCTATTATCATATCTACATATATAGAAGATCAACGTGCAATCAAATTGGTCCCTCCAGTTTCTGTTTTGCCCCTTCACTTTGCAAAAACGATGTTGTGTGCCTGGTTGTGACGTCATGGCAATGACCCCGACCGATTACTTATTTTAACGCGAGTACTTAATTACGATTCTGCTTTTTTAGCTCACCGAGACGAAGTCGGGGGGAGCTTATGCTATACCCTCGGCGTCGGCGATGGCGTCCGGACCTGGTTAAAGTTTTTGTTGCAGGTCCTGTATCTAAGTTATTACTTGTCCTAACTTCACCAAACTTGCATAGATGATGCATCTGGACCTACTTATGGACTTGAGAGACTTGGATGCTGAATCTGGGCCATGAATTTCAGATGCTGGAGGAGGTTAAGGTTTTTGGAGCAGGTAAAAGTTTTTGTTGCAGGTGCCCTTTGATAGCCATTTCTAAGTTACTACTGGTCCTTACGTCACCAAACTTGCATGGATGGTGTGTCTTATGATACTGATGCACCTGACAGGCATGAATGCTGAATCTGAGCTATAGGTTTCGGATGCTGAAGGAGGTAAAGGTTTTTGGAGCTGGTTAAAGTTTTTGGAACAGGTGCCTACTGATGATTATATCTTCATTATTACTGGTCCTAACTTCACCAAACTTGCATGGATGATGCGTCTTATGATACTGATGCACCTGACAGGCTTGAATGCTGAATCTGAGCCATAGGTTTTGGATGCTGGATGAGGTTTAGTTTTTTGGAACAGGTCACATGTTTAATAGATAATATTAATATTTCAAACTTGCATAGTTGATGTAACTATAATATAAATGAATTGCAGAGGTAGCTTCAGATGCAGAGCCTTATCTCCATTATCAAGGATGCTAAAAAATATATCTTAGTTATAACTGGTCTTAACATCACCAAACTTGCATGGTGCGTCTTATGATACTGATGCACCTGACAGGCTTGAATGCTGAATCTGAGCCATAGGTTTTGGATACTGGAGGAGGTTAAGGTTTTTGGAGCTTGTTAAAGTTTTTGGAGCACGTGCCCTCTGATGATTATATCTTTGTTATTACTGGTCCTAACGTCACCATACATGCATGGATGATGCGTCTTATGATACTGATGCACCTGACAGGTTTGAATGCTGAATCTGAGCCATAGGTTTCAGATGCTGGATGAGGTTTAGTTATTTTGGAACAGGTCACATGTTTTATAGATAATAGTACTATTTCAAACTTGCATAGTTGATTTAACTATAATATAAATGAATCGCAGAGGTCGCTTCAGATGCAGAACCTGAACTCCATTATCAAGGATGCTAAAAAAATCTCCTACCTCACTCAAACCTACTTGATAGATGTGTTTGTTGTTAAATGATATAGCATGATTCCTATGATATAGTATTGTATGATATGATACACTATTGTTTTATATGATACAATATTATATCATATATTATATTGTAAAAAGTTATATGATACAATATATTGTATCAATGTTTTTGTACATTATGATATGATATTGCATCATGATATTGTTATGTATAGTATTGTATATTATGATACATTATTGTATAATATGATACTGTATTATGTATTATTTTATCACATGATATTGTTCCATATGATATTGCAATATATAATATTGTATCATATGATACGATATTGTATAATATATGATATTGTAATATCATATGATATGATATTGTATATTATGATATTGGTTTATATAATATATAATTATATCACATGAAATTGTATTATACGATTTTGTAATATACAATATTGTATCATATGATATTGTATAATATGATATTTTTATATAAATATTACTATATCACATGATATTGTATCATATGATATGATTCAATGTTGTATCAAATTTATATTGTATCATATGATATGATTCAATGTTGTATCAAATTTATATTGTATCATATGATACAATATCATATTATGTATCAAATATGATAGAATATCATACAATACAATATCATACTATATTATACAATATAATATCATACGTTACAATATAGGGATGTATTATGTGATATAAAATTGTATTATATAATACTATATTGTATCATATATTATGATATTGTACTATGTAATCAAATACAATAATGTATAACACGATACAATGTTATATCATATGATACAATATCATATTGCATCATTATTTATTATTGTATTATATTGTATTATATGATATATATTGTAAGTATTATAGGTTGCAATATATTGTATTGATAAACATTGTATCTTATAATACCGTATGAAATTAGCATATGATCATCATACAATTTTTTAACATATGATATACAATATTGTGTCAAAACAGTATTCATGAATATCCAAGATCATTAACTATGATTTTCATATAATATGATAAAGGTGGTCTCATAAAGGTGATGCCTCATAAAGGTGATGCTTCATAAAGGTGATGCCTCGTCTCGGTGAGCTTTGTAATCTGTGATTACCTATGTTTGTTTTAAATCGCGGGAATATAAATCGCAAGCACTAAACATCTGTAATATTTTTGTATGGTTCATTATTGTCGGAAAAATAAAAGTTAGATTTTAAAATCCGCGAGGAGTGCTTTTTGTGATTTCACGCAGATATAAATTCCTCGCGTTTAATTAAGAATTGACAGTATATACTAGTAACCAAACCCTTGTTTTCTTTCAGCCTCGCCCGACTTCCGTTGAGGACTGGTTGGATTTGGTGCCCTGTCCGCCACCCAACAGATTCTCCTTACTGTGTTCAGAAGTCTCAGACTGTGATCTGCTGTTAAACATTTTAGATGTGTGTTTGTCACAATACTCTCTTTACTTTAATCAAAGTTTTACCGATGAAATAAAGTGCTCGGAAAAGGGGACATGTGAAGCGAGGACAGCTTGCAACGTTAGTGAAAAAATTAATGTTTCATGCCAAGTGACTGTAGACAGCACAACAGTAACAACAGAAGGAAATTACGTCACAATGACATCATCAAAACCATGGACATCATCAATAAGTTCAAGGAAACCATCAATAAGTTCAAGGATAACATCGCAGACGACAACTTATCACGTGACTGAATTGAAATCAACCCTTTTAAGCATTACTATAGAACATACCGATAATACCACCTTATTGGCCAATGTTTCTAGTTCCAATATATCTACAGAACTCGAACACAATGTGCATGGTGGAAGTGTTGTAACTTCAGTGTTGGTTGTCATCATGTAAGTGTTACTGTGTTTCTTATTTAACCAAACCCCTTGTCATACAAATTATAACTACAGAGCAACAACAATTCTTGTTACCAGACTGCCACTATATTATTGCCAATATTACTATCTATAACCACGTCGTTTAATCGTGAGGGTTTTTTAATTTATTTTTTTATTTAATTTTCAGATTAGTAATCGTATGTTGTTGTATTGTTATATTGGCGGTTGGAATAAAGCAGGTAAGTAAAACATCTGAAAATTCAAACATCTTGGAGTAAATTAGTTATGTAGTATAGAAGTCGTGAGGTAATTGGTATAAAAATATGTGTTCGTGCGTTTGATTTAAATTTGAGAATAAATTGAACATCCTTTCTATGTAAGGAAACCGATTCAAGATTGTCCACATGCAGTTTTCAAAGTGTTGTCATCATCCTTAAGATGTCGACCGTTCTTCCTACTATTGTACTTAATAATTGTATATGAAAGAGAATAAAAAAAATCTTTTGGTATACAAGCATTAAACAAAATAACACCATTTTTGCTCAGTTGAATTGTAATGGAAAATATATTATGAATAGTGGATATTTATGTAAAATTTCACAACAACCGACTAAATGGCTAAATACGCCGAACCCACAAACTTCAAGCGTGATACTCTAGTAATTGTATGAATTCGCTTATATGATGCAGAATTCTTTGGTACATATACATGTATATTTTTCTCGATTGTAAGAATGATCGAACCTTGCTGAACAGCGGACGGCGTTAAATAGATCAAACAACAGTTATTTTCGATAAAATTGATAGTATTACACTTTTTCAGGCAATATTGATAGCAAAATATAAAGTAACATCGTAATTTGATTAACTATTATAGTCATATGTCACAACGTGATGCTCGTGCAAAATAAACAAGGTGGTCTTAATTCTAAGTCTGCTGTGTAATAAAGGTAACGATCTGGAAAAAACGCTATACTTTAGTTAAAGGTATATATGCCGTTTGAAATGAAAATTTTAAAAGAAAGAAATGTTTGCATTTTCCATTAAGCTACAAAAGTTATAAACTTTCTGCAAATTATACAGGGCGCGCTTGATTTTCCAAAAAGGTGTACACCGTGTACACTTCTGAAATCAAGTGCAGTGGTGTAGCGTTTAGGTTTACACCGAGTGTACACTTTTCTACACCGAGTCAGGGGCATGTGTTGTTGGGTGTAGCACTGAAACCAATATGGCGGACGAATGTTATGATTGGAAACTTGACAAATGATTTTAAGTAATATAACGGATAAGAAGTCGCATATAATTTGTCTTTTGTATGAAAGCCATTAAATTTGAAACGTGTTTATTTTATTGCATTTATATCAGAAAAAAGCCTCGCATTGTCGCTGAACATCAGATTCTCTGTTAAAACTACATCCTTTTCCGCCATATTTATTCTCATCTTCTCTACACCATGTACACTACACCATTTAAGAGCACTTGATATACATTACGAAATGTTTACATCGGTGTACACTGGTGTACACACAGTTAAGCAAAATCAAGCGCGCCCACAGTTTAAATCAAACTCATTGAAAAGTATTTAATATAAATTCTAATTAATTTATTTACTGACCGGGTCGGTCAGTAAACGCCCAACTTTGAAATATTCATAAGCACGTGATGTGACAAGCTAATTTTAGAACGTACACAAGATGACGACGCAAAAACGTGGTCGGTCCGTTGACAGTGGAATAACGCGTTCAGAGAGGAAAGAAAGAAAGAAATAGTTTGACAGAGAACGTTGTAAAATGAGAATCTATATTGGAGACCACTTTGAGCGGTGGACACGTGTTAGAAACTTCTTGTTTAACTATGAGCTTGCCAGCTTCTTGCTATAGACTGGTGGGTTACACAGTGGTGTGTTTTTTTTCTTTAATAAGATATTTACTCATTAAGGAAAAAAAGCTTTTGTGTATGGTACGATATTCATTGACGTGCTTATTTTATAATTATATGTTGTCAAATGTATGAAAATAATGGTCAATTGCAAAAGAGCTCTCATCGATTGTTATCGACACCGATACGCAACCATCCTCATAAAATGCAGATGACAATATCTGATATTTTTACGTTAACAGCACACAAACCTGTTTATATGAATTCAAACAACTGTAAACAAACTTGTCGTATTACCTCGTTCTGCATGCTGATTTTTGGAATTACTATTCCCGCGCACATGCGAAATCCACCTCAAACGTTAATCGTTTATGAATATGCATAAGTAAACCGCCGTTATTCATTTTCAAATTATGGCTAATACCTCGTTAATATTTATCAAAAATTTGCAAAATTTTCTATAAACTTCTTTTTCATATATCTAGTCATGCTAACAAAATTTGGGTCTGGTTTTCAACATCGTAAAATGCCGTTAAAAACGGCATATATACCTTTAACCTCATCAGATTTTTACAGTGTACAAATTTATGCAGCTTTCTGTTAAAATTTTAAAGACTTCATCCTCCATTAGACAATGCAGCTTTTCTTGGGTTTACGTTAGTCTCTAAAAAGCTAATGTCCATAATTGTCGATCTCTAGTAAGTCAATGTTCATACTTGTCCGTCTGTAGTAAGTTGATGCTCATAATTGTCCGTCTGTTGTAGGTCAATGCCCATACTTGTCCGTCTCTAGTAAGTCAGTGTTCATACTTGTCCGTCACTAGTAAGTCAATGTTCACACTTGTCCGTCTGTAGTAAGTCAAAGTCCATACTTGTCCGTCTGTAGTAAGTCAATGTTCATACTTGTCCATCTGCAGTAAGGCAATGTCCATATTTGCCATCTGTAGTAATTAATGTTTATACTTGTCCTCTGTAGTAAGTCAATGCCCATTCTTGTCCATCTGTAGTAAGTTAATGTTCATACTTGTCCGTCTGTAGTAAGTCAATGTCCATACTTGTCCGTCTCTAGTAAGTTAATGTTCATACTTCTCCGTCTCTAGGAAGTTAATGTTCATACTTGTCCATCTGTAGTAAGTCAATGTTCATACTTGTCCGTCTGTATTAAGTCAATGCCCATTCTTGTCCATCTGTAGTAAGTTATTGTCCAGACTTGCCCGTCTGTAGTAAGTTAATGTTCATACTTGTCCGTCTGTATTAAGTCAATGTCCATACTTGTCCGTCTCTAGTAAGTTAATGTCCATACTTGTCCGTCTCTAGTAAGTTAATGTCCATACTTGTCCGTCTGTAGTAAGTCAATGTCTCAATGTCCAGACTTGTCCATCTGCAGTAAGTTAATGTTCATATTTTTCCATCTGCAGTAAGTTAATGTTCATGCTTGTCCATCTGCAGTAAGTTAATGTTCGTACTTGTCCGTTTCTAGAAAGACAATGTCCATACTTGTCTGTCTCTAGTAAGACAAAGTCCATACTTGTCTGTTTCTAGTAAGTTAATGTTCGTACTTGTCCGTCTCTAGTATGTCAATGTTCATACTTGTAGGTCCCTAAAAATTCAATGTCCATGCCCAATTTCTGTAACAGATATTTTTTTTTATAATACGAAGATCTACATGTATTAGATAATAGTTGGAATAAAAAAATCAGTTCATCTGAAGATTGTGTTTTTTTAACAGAAATATGACGTCAGTGTTCGACCTCTTCCCACGCGACAAATCTCCACGTCATCACAGACTCCCATGCTCCACTCAGACAAAGGGTGCAACATTTTGTGTCTAACGGTGAAACGACGAATGACGTCACGAGAAAAGACAGGGCACCAGCCAACGATGGAAACCACTGTTAACCCATACACTGCCGTTCCCCTGAGTGAACCTCCGTGCTTTGAAGATGGAGAAAAGGGGGATGGGAAGAATGAATGCATTGAAACGGTTCTCTCTGTTGATGAGAATGAAGTATGTACTATTGAGGAATACGAAGAAGATAAAGAAGTTAAAGAGATGTAAACATTTATTTTAATTGTACCCATTAAATTTACCAGTGGAGACGTAACATTGAAACCAAAGAAAAGAGAATCCAGAATTTGTATAGCAATTCTTCCGTGAATGTTTTTCATACTAGATTGCAAGGATCCAGTGCAATATCGAAGTACAGTTTACGGGTATTGACTATGACCAGTGCGGAGTCCTCAGTATTAAATTCTTGATGCTTGTTTTATTTCGTGTAATAGGGCCATTGATTTATATTACAAATATGAATTCATCCTGTTACAACTGGAATGACACAACAAAGATATCTTATTAATTATTAATTAAAGGGAATAATATTTAATATACAATCTGTCTTTGCATCATATTATCATACTGACAGATTTATAAGGAGTGTTTTGGCAAACGTACCTCCGCCCGAAATTTTTCAAAAATTAGATATTGTTTTTATGAATGGGAAATGTTGTAAATTTATAAGAAATAGGTCTATCAAAAGACATTGAAATCGATAAATACAATGTGTATATAATATGAATTAACTTTTGGTAGTTAAAAAGCAAATGTAAAGGGAGTTGACAGATTTTCAAGCAATCCTAAATATAATGGAATAGAAATGGTTGTTACATAAATGTTATCTTCTACAATGCAGACTCTCTACCGGCCATGCACAAATGAGACATTTCACAAAAAATGTTGACGCTAAACTTTCCTCATTTCCTCATCTAGCTATCAGCAACCTCTGAAAAAAAAGACAGAAAAAATATGCGAATTATTATAAAACTTATTTTACATCAGTTTTAAGTCGTTTTATGATTTATCATTGTAAACTGGTGTATTTACACCCACCCATTAAATTCAAAATTTACAAGATGACAAGACACGCCTTATTGCCATTACAGTTGTTCAGGGCAGCAATCTGAATTCAATTATACAATAATTTTTATAGCACAAGAGATGGAGATTTTCTCAATGCTGCCTGTACTTTGTGTATTTATTTAATCTGTGTCGTTTGGCGAGTGAGCAAGTTTCGTAAAGTTTACTGCTGATAACAAGTTTTTAAATTAATTTAGAGTTCTACTTAATGGGCAATTGGTTCTTTGGGTGGAGAGCTAACAGTTTCTGGTTACATCCACAATACAATTAGTCATACATAGTACAATGTGTAGGTTTATACTCCCAGACTAATAATGTAGGAGTCCAATACAGATTGTAGAAGTGCATTACAGAATCTACTTCTACTTTGTAAAGGTTCATTATATAATGTTTTTACTTAAGATCGATATATATTTTATTTTGAAAATTATTTCAACATAACCCTCAATTATATTTTTATATACAATGTATAATACAAATGATAATCAGATTCTAGAGAATATATCTGAAAGCAACCTACAGTTTTTTAAGGGCGGGCAATTAAATTACTAGTACCCTGAGAGTGGGTGTGGCTATATTGAATTTACTTTTTGGATAATAACCCCTTTAGTAAGAGAGATAACTCTCATTGCTTTAATTGTCACGAATGAATTACAGGAAAAAACGACAATTAGTTCTAATTATTATTTCGTCCAGCAAAATTTTAAAATCTAATCGAGTATGCCGAGTTTGAAAAAAAATATTACAAATCACTTTTATGATGACCAGCATATTTTATTTTTGATTCAGCATAAGTAATTCTATATTAACAAAATATGCTGGACTAAATGATAATTATTTTCCATTTTTCCAGCGTCCTTTTGGAAATCAGGACCAGACTTAGGGTCGTGCTCTACAGTAGAGGGTACGCAGGATTTCTTTACCTTCGTCATTTTCAGAAATGACGATTCTGTTAAAATGCATCAGTATTTAGGTCAATGATCTTTCGCCTCCGTTCTCTAAAGAGGCTTTGTCGAAATTTAACAAACACTCCAACAGTCCTTGTAACTTTTTATTGTTCGTTATATTGTTTGTCAACAATTCATTGACCCTGTTACGTGATAAGAAGTCTGCCCGGATTGGCAAACGAGCTGAACAGTTAAGGATGGTTGATGGTTTTACTAAATTAATGCGTTCATGTACCTAAATTAAAATTAAGGAAGGCGTTTATATTCAAATGCTCAAAACAGGTTAGAACCCCCATACTTCACACTTCACATTTGTATTAACGAGTCAGAGTTGATCTTTTATATGCTCTCTCTCTCTCTCTCTCTCTCTCTCTCTCTCTCTCTCTCTCTCTCACACACACACACACACAAACACACGTGATATTTATTAGTAAGAAATTGTCATATATTGTATCATTATAATCTCTGTGTACCGTTGTACAATGGTGTTGAGATTGAAATAAATGAATGTAAACGTGATGTACATGTACAGGTGTGTACAAAATCGCAATCAGGTGCGATTCAAATATTTTATGACGCATGATTGAGTGTGGATTAAGGAGGCTGGGGGGTCAAAAAAAATTCTCCAAAATTCACCAAATTTGCAGAAATGTTTCATATAATCTTAATTTACATTTTAACGTGAAAGACCACATCACAATCATCGTTAATTTATCATTTATTGCATCTGAAGAAAATTGCATATAATTAAAAAAAAAATAATGAAAAATATATGAAATATAAATAAAGGCAAAAAACATACCAATAACATCACAAAAAATTAACACAATAACAAAAACTTAACATTATTTGTTATAAAGAAAAATATCACAATTTTACCAAAAATATATATGTAACACAAATGCAAATATGTAAAACAAAAAAAAAGTAGCCACAAGATTTTTTTCAAAATTTTAACATAATAATAATCAATACATGTGTAATTACGGCGGCGTGGAAGGGCCAGATAAAAAAATTAATAAATGTTATTTGTTCGGGCGAATAAGTTATTTGTTCGGACGAATTAGGATTTGTTCGGACGAATTAGCTATTTGTTCGGACGAATAAGTTATTTGTTCGGACGAATTACGATTTGTTCTGACGAAGAAGTTATTTGTTCGGACGAAATAGCTATTTGTTCGGACGAAATAGCTATTTGTTCGGACGAATTACGATTTGTTCGGACGAATTAGCTATTTGT
>WFKH01006014.1:58161282-58175256 GCA_016163765.1 Magallana hongkongensis | reverse complement strand
ACAAATCCTAATTCGTCCGAACAAATAACTTATTCGTCCGAACAAATACCTTATTCGTCCGAACAAATCCTAATTTGTCCGAACAAATAAGATTTATTTATTTTTTCATCTGGCCCTTCCACGCCGCCGTATGTAATAAAGATTGAGCATTAAAAAAAATTTTCGGTGGTGAAATTAAAAAAAAGAAAACGAAAAAGAAAATTTTTGAACAAAATATTTGGAGTTTTACAGGTTACCCCCCTTTGAGAAGTTAGAAAAATGCTGAAAAACAGCTGAAATGATTTTTTGCATCTTGTAACTCTTGGTTTACCATCAATTGACTCTTTAAATAATGCTTCAATACCATCATAACCATTTCTTTCAAAAGACAATTTTAGTACGATGTAAGAGTTATAAAACATTAAAGTGAAAATCTTTTTTGTGTAGAGATAAAAACACTTTAAAATGGCAGCCACCCCCCAGCCTCGTTAAAGAAATGTTCTCGTCAACCTTATGACTTTGCATTTCAAATGGGGTGGTATTTAACAAATAAAAGAAATTATATGTAGCGTATCAAAAAACTTTTGAAACTATTCATCACTCCCACTTAGTCACTCTCAAAAATAAACCTAGGTAAAAACATACACATACAATACCAGGTATATATTGTACTACGTAGTAATTCAATTATTGGAGAGTTAGTTACATGTATTTATTACAACAATTATTATGAACATCATTGGATGCATTACAAATCGATAACATTGTATAATGATGATGTGTTGGAGATAAACATGCAGGACGCAGCTATCATAACTTATCTAAATATTGAAAAAAAAATTCACACGGTCCTCGCGATAAGAGGAAGTTTTGATCGATAGTAAAGAACTTTATATGGCCATTTAAATGGATCAAATACCGCGTCGCTTCATAAATAACAATAGATTATTCCTCGTGTAGTTTTAGCCTCACCTGACCTGTACATAGGTGTTTGTGACCTTCGATCCGCCTCATACCGTACCCCAAATTACTTACTGACCATCCAAAGTACCGAGTGAAAACACATGAGCTAAATTCATAACTCGTGGGGAACAGACAGAGCGCTTAATTGAAGGTAACCATATATTACGTCACGCCTTACCTGTGGGTCAGGACGCTTTTTTTTCTCAAAACGTGAATGTACTTCGCGCTGAGCGGAGTGTGGGTTTTTTTGTATTAACTCTAGAGAATACAGAAATGTTTACAGAAACAGGGAGCTGGCGATAACAACCACTGGCTATACAGCTAGCGGAGGATGTACAGCGCTATTTACTTTTGATCGAACTGCGAGGAAATGTGGGCTGTTTGGGAATGGTCTCAGATTGGATTGTCATCATGTGCTTGACATGTGCTATTTCAAAATTCCAGGTAAAACCACGCTGTCTTTGCACGTAGACGATATTCAGACATGCTCATGTAAAGGTAGTTTACTTCATTGACAAAGATATAGTAATCTACTTTCACATTTGAATAAGATGGTAGATTAGGCTGCTATGTTATTATTTATAATGATGAGTGTTCATGGTATCAGAGTTTTTAAAAATCTATTTGAGATCATTATTTCTTGTGGTCATGCAATGATGTTTAACTCTGCAATAAATAATGCATAAACTACAAGTGCAACGGCTTAAGTTTCGGTTACAAACAAATACGTACTAAAAAGGCAGAACTGATTAAATCTAAAGGTACAAGAATTTTAAAAATGTATCCTGGGACTCGCAGTTGGAACAATTGAATCCGTGTAAAACACGTATAACTCTGTTCTCTACAAGAAGATTGTGTTTTGAATAATCCCGTAGACACCGAGAGGAAATTAGAACAGTGCCTACACATCTCGTTCTATTTATATCGGAGAATCCAAGAAGCTGGTAGTAAAATTTGATCCCTCTCGCAGCAATATTATTTTAAGAAACGCAAATGTTTTATAGGAACATTCTAATTATGACTAAAAGCAAAGTATAGTGTTATCTGATAGAATTACCAGTACCACAGTCAGTTGACCTTGTAATTAGTGTGCTCGTAGATTGGTGAGCGACCCCCTAGAAACGTGTAGTTAATTAAGGCCAAGTGTCACACTGTTTTCTAAGTCATTAAGCAAATCAACATGAACGAGAGAGTTAAAACAAGCATACCCCACAGGAATTGTACTTTACATGCATTACACTATACTAGTACTTAATCTGGACCTGGTAAAGAGAATGCAAGAGGTATAATTTTCGGAATTATAAATGCTACACTTGAAGCAAAATACACAAAAAACCCACGCGTGTTTGTATAATATACTCCTTTCATGTGAAATTCATACTGTTTACCCCAACGTAAAAACGTCAACAACACCCCCCCCCCCCCCCCCCCCAAAAAGAAAATAATTTCTTTACCAACCGTATCAGTGAAACCTGGTTATTGTTCTGTAACAAATCTTATATTGTGTAATGGTTGAGAAGCTGGCATTTACTGCTGGTGGCAGCAATGTCATCTGGATCATTTGAGCCTTTATCAGCAAAAGAGTCTGAGATCTACAAACCATCGCGCCGAGATAGAGTCAGCAGGAGGTGGAAAAATCACACCTGTTTTGGCCTCGCTTACCTTGCTGCATCAAAGTTATAGAACACAAATAGATAGAGGAAATATTTGTTGTCTGAGTTGTCTGGAATAAATAGACATTTGATTCGTTCACTGTAGCTACCCCGTGGCTTTTTGCCTCATTTTAAATTAATAGATGATCCCATTCCAACATACAGGATAATGATACCACACAAACATCAACCGTAGAGGTAACTCGCTGCCAGGGAAGGATTTATCTTGATTCTTGTATAGGTTTTTATAAACCAACTTCTGAAAAATACATTGAAATAATTCGGTTTATATCCTTCAAAATCTGTAAAACTAACAATTTTGGTTGAAACATTTCTATAGAAGTTTCAGCCCATGTTTATCGCAATGTTTTTTTTTCATTCAGATACATTTATATTTTGTTCTTTCTTTAGTTGTACTACTTCGTTTATTAGTTTTTTGGGGGTTTATAGGGATTTGGGTGGAATGATTTTGATATCAATTGTACTTTTTAACCGTAATATTTTTGTTTAAATTGTTAGATAAAATCACTGCATTCCTAACAATTGTTTACTGAAGGAACATGTAACATAATGCCATTGATCTCAAGAACAGAGAATGTGTAGTAACGCTAAACAAAATGACTCATTCCTGATGAATTTGCATTTTGTGTCGCATGTTTAATACACTTGCCTAACTAAGCAATCGTTTTCTTTAGTCATGAATGGCTATTCAAATAAAGTGAATTATACCCTATCTTGCAGGTTTCGTCAGCAATAGAACTCAGACGAAAAGCGGATGAATACATCAACTCCTGTAATGCAGGACGGTGTAACGAGGACTCCTTATTGGCGTTGGCACCATGTCCCCCTCCCACAAAGACTCACCTATTATGTGACATACCGTTAAGGCTCACGTGTCGGGAAAGGACGTTAATATTACGGAATTGCATTGTAGATTTATCCCCAGATGCAATATCAGAAGTTTTTAAAACGTGCAATCAATCATCCGAAGTGCAATGCGAAGATTTTTTTATTTTATGCAGAAATGTTTCCCGTTTTAAATGTGGAAGTCCTCAGTTTATCAAACCATCATCTTCTACCGTCCCTCCACAAGTTATTTACACCTCCACACCAACGTATGATGTAACAAACTCTTATATGAATGATTCTGACCTCGGGGTCGGGGTTACTGGTGGCAGACCGGAACTTCCGATTCTTAACGCGGGCTCGGGAGACAGGAACTGGTGGCCGTTTCTATCGTTACTTGTAGTGCCCATTTTGATTGCTGTTCTTTGCTTTGTATATTGTGCAAGGAAAAAGAGGTATTATCTTTAGCAACTTACTTACACTAGTATTTTGATGCAATTTGTAAATGACCGAAATAAACCAACTGTACCTTTATATGCAGGAATGCCAATTTGAAATATTTCTTTGGCGACCGTAATTTCTAATAAAATGATCTTTTGCATAATTAATTTATCAGCTAGGGGTAAATTCAGGAAATAAAGAGGAGGATATTTTGCTAAAACGTGAGATTTCAAATAGCGGGGTCCAACTCTGGACTGAAGTTTCCGGTGGTGTGGGCTTGTAAGCCCGCTTGGGGGAGGGGGGGGGGGGGGGGGTGGGTCTTCTCTAAAACAATGGTTTTCTTCTCCAAAGTTTATCGTATTCAGTGTTTACATAATTTAAGTTTATCTGATATTTTTTCTTTATGGTTTAGGGAGGAAGATGGTTGTGGACATTTCAAAGGGACTTGGACACGATTGTTGGTCAAATTTTTATTTTTAATTTATATGTACAAAATGGTTTATTTGTGCATTTTGATTGATTGACCAAAATTTGAATGTTAGAAGTTAAGTCACAAGCGAGATACAGAGGTAAGAAACCATTGTTATGTAAACAAAGCTCGAGTCTTATATTTGTTTACAAATACAGCAAAGTACAAAAATTACCATTTCTTTGACAAAATAACCCGTGCCAAACAAGATAAACTGATTCAATGTGTTCATAAGTAATATTATCAACAAAAAAGCAACATTTGATTGAAACTTATACCAATGTCACACACGCAAACAATAACAAGACTCGAGCTTTGTTCACATAACAAAGAATTTCTAACTCTGTATCTTGCTTGTAACTCAATATTTGACTTTCAAATTTGACAAATCATTAAAAATACTCATATTTACCATTCTAGATACTGAAAATAGAAAAATAAAATTGAGAAATTTGAGCTTTTCGTGTCTAAGTCCCTTTAAAATACTGTTTTACTTGTAGAAAAGATTTACTAGTATCAATATCTGATGTGGTTTTTCACCAACAGTTTAGCACAATGCATGATGCTCTTTGTGTCAAGGTGTCGATTGTGCTTTTATGTAGAAGATTTACGAGGATTGATTCAAAAGCAAAAGTCGAACACCATGTAGATAGTAATCTCAAACACATGTATATATATAACGTTTTTGAAATTCAAACAGTAGTCAGAACAAGATCATACGATTTCTGATTTGAACTATTATGTAATTGACATTTTTTTAAATTAAAATTCAGCTATGTAAAGTATAAAACGAAATACAAAATATACCATGTTCAGGTAGATTTTATGACTATTTTCTATTTTACAGTGCCAGTTACGAGGGCTGTTCAACAAATTATGTCTTTGATGTTTGAAAATGAAAAAAAACCCACATTTTAATAATTGTACTTTAATAATTTCCCTCAAAATAGCCTCTTTTCACCCAAATACGAATATATACAGGTCACATGAAGTAAACCTCTTCCTCCAGAAACTGTTTTACTGTACCAGAAGTTTGTGCTGAAGTGTTGTCGTGAAGAAGATTGATGTAACGGATTTCTGAATTTGGTTTTGTTTCCTCACACAACTTTTAAAATTTTTTTAAACACTTGGTCTTGGAGACACACCCATTAATCGAACGGTCTTTCTGAATAGAAATTTGTGCCATAAGACCACTACTACTGAAGACAACGGCATATAACACTGTCTTTGTGCTCTGGCATCTTTTTGCTATATCTGGACGTTTTGCTCTTTTCAGTAACTAGATCTTGTCAATTTTTCTTTGTGATTTAAAGTAATGAAGCAAGTTTCGTCACCTGTTAGAGTTTTAGACAATCGTTAAACATCACAGTTTTTGATTGGTTTGATATATATATTACACACATCTGTCAAAATATGAGGTATCTATCGTGGGCTAATCTTTTTCAGCTCCAGATGGTGTAAACTGTCCCCGAAGAAATATCTACTCACTTAGCTGACCATTAATCGACCGTCATCAGTGACAAGTTCTTTCTGAATTTAAGCAGTCGTTGCATCAGTTGTTGTTTTTCTTGGTCGACCAGGACGATGGTCATCTTTGATGCTCATTTTACCATTATTCGAATGTTCATTTGTGTATATGACATAGATTGGTTGCTGTAGACTTCACACATTCCGGTGAATATTTCTTTTGGGGTTTTTTTTCAAGTTTTACAGCAGCTTTAATGAAGTTTCTAACTGAAGTCTTGTTCATCAGTTCTTTACCATTCATTGTTCCTGCAGTGTCTTGAGTAGCCTGTGTCTTTCAGCTCTCACAATAAAACTGTATGTTGAAACGTGGTCACATAAACGGTTATTAGTTGTGGGAGGAATTATTTATGCCGGAAGGCATTGGGAAACTTCATTTGACCCCATGACATTATGGTATAGAGTTCAGGACATAATTAATTGAACAACACTTGTTTCTCTTAAAGTGCAAAATGACACAATTATTTAGATATTCGTAAATAAAGTGTTCATATTAATCTAGCTTGATGAACCTGTATACATTTGTATTTGAATTTTATTTTTCAGACGTAGAAGTAATCATGGTTATAGCGACGTTCATGAAGAAAAGTTGATAAACATTGAGACTAAAACTGAGACTGAAATGCAACAAAAGAAGAAAAGAGACTCTTACATTGGTCAGGGGGATAAGTTCAAGGAGTTTCGCTACATTGATGAAGACGACGTAGATGACGAGGAGGAAGTTTGTGTGGACGATCACTCAAACAAAATTATTGACACGAACAAGCAGTATTAATATTTTAGTAGTTTTTATTAAAATTATTTACATATGGCATAAAAAGAGGCAGCAGAAATATAGTATGGTTATTGAAGGAATGTATATAACTCACTGCCATTTAGAAGGAGATCGCCCTCCTCATCCTGATTCTTTTTATGTTTTTTAGATACTTTAATGGGATGGCTTCGGGTTTTTTTTTTCCACTTTGACGCTTGTGTTGTTATTTTAGATTTAGTTATAAAGAAATAAACAATTATGCTCAGTCTTGTTCAACTTATCAACTATCCACCATCTAAAAATCCACGCCCCCCCCCCCCCCAACATGCTTTCGAACCATTTGTATATGATTAAACAAAAACATATGTTCAAACCCCCTATTTGCCTTGAAAATAAAAGAAGATAGGGAGATTATTTGCAGTAATATGCATTTTAAAATGCTTCAAGTTATGCATAATAGGAAGTACTGATTTGCATTTGCAATCATAAATATGCATTACACACTAGATATTGTAATACGTATGTCAGATTTATTATATATGTACAATATACAAGAAGGACATAATATGTACATTATGATGTGAATTGGGGTATCTCAATACTCGAGTGTTAATGCAAAAATAATCATTATTTAATAAGTGTTTGGATGAAGGGACCAAAAACAATCTCAATTTCGGTCCATACAAGTGAAATATTCTTGAGATTTGATTTTTTTTAATTACAAAAATTTATACCTTACTCTATAATTCATGTTTTATTTAAAAAGCAAAATCGGCATTGATTTGAAATGTAGCAGGTCAGTGCCGTATAAGTTTTTATCAGTACTTCGCGTTGTGTTTATTTTTTTTGAGACTGAATTTGACCTCTACATTAAGCATTAAACTTTACTAATTTCTAAATACGGTAGGAACACGACTTTACTCTCAATATAAATGAATCAGATATAATAAACCAAACTCAAAGTAAATGAAAACCAAGATTAACAAGCTACAATATAAACGAAATCCCGATCTACCACAAAAATAAGGGAGTAAATGTACCTTATGCTGAAAAATTATCTTGAGATACTGGTATTATCCATTATATGTATAAACTACTTTTAAAAATTAATAGATTAAAAAAATAGACAATTGAAGTTAATATTCTCTTAAGAGACGTAGCCAGACATAGTCTTTATTTACTGGATAAGGTAGCAAGGGACAGTTTTGGATAAAGTACCCGTCAATATTTGAAGGCTTATGAGTGTTGCTAAAATTCATGAAATGATTTTTAATGATTACCATTCTTCGTTAGAGGAATGTCTCTTGTTGAAATCGATATGCAATATGTAGGCTCCTAATGTTAAGTACATGAGAATCAGAAGTAAAATGCGAAGTTTGCGGCTATGACTGTTGTGTTGACTTTACACAGTGAAATTGCAAGTTACAGACGGGAGGTAAAATAACACGAAAAGTAGGTGGATAAGACATAGTAAACTATACACTGGTAAGTCTCTAACATGTTATGGTGCAACATGCACACGGCACGGAAGGTCAACCCTTTCCAGGGAATTAGCTGGGGAGGTCTAAAAAGCTGAAAAATCATGAAAAATGGGCGAAATATTAAAGGGTCGAAATCTCAGAAAAACCACTATGTAGAAAATTTTACACGTTCTGACTAGTAATTTTCCTCAGAAATTGGTGATTGGTCTTATAAGGAGTGAATTGAAGGTATTTGTGCTGAATGGGAACTGAGGAAATTCTATAGTCTGTCCCAAGTTATTGCTTCCACCACTTTTGGATGATTTTTAATTAAAATAAACATACCTTTCAATGAAGTACAATTCAAATCAATAAAAGGGGAAAATTCCAAGATTTCTTCATCGATACATCATCTGTTTAAATTACCAGGAGAATTTCACAGGAACGAAAACAAACATCGTACGGAGATTCAAAATGGGAAATGTTTACATCTTTTCTCCATTCGGAAGTACTCAGAACACCCCGCACAATTTTTTAACGTAATCATACGGGGTACTTTCATGGCTTTTGCAATGCAAAATCCCCGTAGACTTTTTTATTTTTGGTTGTGTATTGAAACCTAAAGCCGTAGAGGGGGCGTTTCAAAACAGATAATCTGGACTTCTTTTCATTCTCGTGAATGGATGTAGTTTGGGCGCAAAGGTATTTATGATTATTGAGATATTATGCAAAAAGTGGTGGAAGCAGAAACTTGGGACAGAGTATAGTTACAGAGTTCCGAAGACACAAATCCCCTGGCTACAGTGAATTGTATCAAAAAACTGTCCCCTGCCACCTAAAGGTTATGCCTGTCCACTTTTCTAACGACAATAATAGATCAAAATAATATATATTGATAGAATCAATATAACAAAAATGCAGCTAAAATCTGTCCCAAGATATTTTTGCTTGATAATTCGTTATTCATAAATACCTCAGGGTTCAAGCAATATTTATTTACTAGAATGTATTTGAATTGCCGAGCCCTCTCTTACTCCAGTCAAACTGTCATAAACCCTAAAAATTGCAACAGATTTTTTTCATGATACATAATTAGTATAATGTATATTAATAAACATATAAAAACTCTAGAAAATTATATGAAGGCGAAAGATGTTTTTAGCCGAGATTAATATTTACCAATTTGATAAAATATGAATTGCATAAATGTGCTACCATACACAATTATTGCCTAAAGTTAACATGGCAGTTTTGGTAATGAAGAAGTATAAATCATTCTATATCTGCTCTAAGGTTTGTATCTGTTCAGTGGAAATTGAAAATATTAAATCACATGAGTCTTTATCATTCTTAGTTTGAATAAATGATTTTGAATTTAATAAAACCATACCTGTATGTCATATTTAATACTTGAATCAATTATTAAGTGTCACGAAATTGCACAAGATGCATGACAATCACAAAAAATATATTGTTTTTAGCGTTAAACTATTTTTTTAAAAATATTTTAAATTGCTAATCTATTATAACCTGACAGTAAACATTTTTAATAGCGATGTTTACTTCTATATTTTCATAATGGAAGAAAAAAAGGGAAATAATCTATGGAAAGCTGTTAGGTATATAATTAATTGTATGTACATTGTAACTAATAAAAATTTGTAGAATAAATATTGATTTGTAAACTAAATGAAATACTGCTTTTTGTATTAATATATTTTCTGCAATATTATATATTGTAAACTTTGTATGCAAAATATAATTTTTTCTATATCCTTGAATGATTGTTTTTAGATAGATGCGTGCAAAAAAAAAAAACCTCAACAAAAAACGACGGCATCATAGCATCCACATATGCCTTAAACTTATAATAACCCGACACTTTTAATGAAGCATTTGGTTAATTGCTTATGTCATAACTAATTAAGAGTGTTTCGGCGGTCAGGCGCGTAGCCAGAATGGAAATGAAGTGTATGCATAAAACGGTCGGTGGTCTGGTGGGGGCCCAGGGGGCGAAGCCCCCGGAAGCTCCTGGGTTTTACCAAATTTTACCAAATTTTTCAGTCAATTTCCTGCAAAAGAAATCATGCTACATCCCTTTTCTCTAGCAAAAACGTAGCACTGTTTTACCTCAGCGGAAATTCCTTTAGTTCGCTTTTACTCATCAAATGGTCTGGTTAATCAGGATGACACGGATTAAATGCTGCACTTTATTTCTACTACACTTTCTTTCTCTTAAATCGTGGATGATTTTTTGGCAATGATTTAATAAAAGCCTAATTTGATTGCACAGACTTGCTGAATATAGATTTAAATTGGAACAATTAATATTGAAGACATAAAATAATTTGAAACAGTTGTTCTGGGTGGTAAATTCCTTT
Organism: Magallana hongkongensis; assembly: GCA_016163765.1. Classification (NCBI taxonomy): domain Eukaryota; kingdom Metazoa; phylum Mollusca; class Bivalvia; order Ostreida; family Ostreidae; genus Magallana; species Magallana hongkongensis. Next base: position 58,164,787 of record WFKH01006014.1, on the reverse strand, counting down.
ATCTCCGAATAATTTCTTTCTCTCTCTCTCTCTCCGTTTTTTTTTTTTTTTTTGAGAATGATGTGTACGCACTTGCGTATAGGCAGCTACATGCCTGGCGGTATTAATAAATAATCAAATTTGTAATAAAGCCCGTCTCGTCAGGAGTGCACCTTATGCATAAATCGATTAATCTCTTTGAACTTCATTTGATTTTAATTTGGATCCAATGAATAGATCACCTATATTTTTGTGTTTACTGTATGCAACCAAAGGAGGTGTTGTTAATATTTTTTGCATATTTCGTCATGTTGTATGTTATCACAGTATTTCATAAGTTTTCTAAACCTTTTTATACACAGGTTAAATTTGGTCACCAAAACATTAGGTATAGCCTTTTTATTGTTGTTCTTCTTTTGTTTTTTGAGAAGATCTATTCTATTTGCAGAAAGAGTTTCTAGCATAATAGGTTCAATTTCTGGTTGTTTGTAACCTCTTTTTTCGAAATGAGTTTTGAAATCTTTAAAAATCCTTTGTAATACTGTTTGATCAGTGGTATTTCTCAGATGTCTGGTACATTCTCCTTTAATTAGGCCCTTGAAAACTGATGAGCTATGCGCACTTTGTCTGTGCAGGTATTGGAAGCTGTTAGTAGGTTTGATATATGAGCGAATGTCTAATCGCTGGCTATCTGAGTATCTTGGTCCTTTGTATATGGTTGTGTCTAAGAAATTGACTGTGGTGTGAGATAATTCATAAGTAAATCTCAGATATTAATGACAAGAGTTCCCTATGTCAAAAAATTTAACACCTGACCTGAGCCTGACCTGCGTAAGATTCACGTAAGAGCGTACAGTGGCGCATATTCCAAAAAAAAAAATTATACGAAATTGAGTGTAGATACACATGATATATGTTATGGTCGTTCAAATTTTAAATTTTCAACGGTTTTGAACTCGAATAACTTCACGTTTCTATAGTTCAATTGACTTTAAACTTTGTTTTTCAAATCTCTATTATTTTTGTGGAGTCGGTTTATAAATGGCTCTGTCATTGATCTTTGAAACGCGATTGATTTAAGTTGTGTAATTTACAGAAAAGTCCTATCTTTATATAAAGTAATGAAACAAATAGAAAGATCTTTTTAATTTTGGTTATCTGAATTTATCAATAATACGCCATATACCTTTAAATAACCTATTATTTGATTTCGGAATAATTTTCAGGAGGGAAGCATTAACAATGTGTTATTTTAATACGAACTGGGGTTTTTTCAGTAAGGAAGTTTCCATATTTACTAGGTACTAAAAAAGTTTCAATTGTACGCTGTTAAAAATTGTCAATTTTGCCAAGTGGTACGACGATTTTAATTTCTGAATCATGGTAACCTAAAATATGTTAACATTAAATTTATCATAATCACTGGGCAAATAACAATATGGCTGTCTTCAAATTCGCAAAATAAAAAAATCAAAATTTTCCTATAGGACGATTTTTTTTTTGGTGGTACTACGACAAGAATAAACTTATACAATTTCAAATAGACCCATTTTTTTCAATCTTGATATCATAAAATCGCGTAATTTAACGTCTCATATTCAATTTTTTTTCGGGGGTGGCCCCCGAACCCCCCAACGGAAGGGGGTGACCCCATCCCGTACCTACCCCATTTCGGCGCTTCGCGTCTCACACAGGCGAATCTCCGATTCACATTAGCCTACACATGAACAGAAGAGATTATACGTCATTGGGCGGAAGTTCACGGTGCGATTATTCTTTCTTGATATACTCAGTTGACGCAGGTGATAAAAACAACCGTGTGTCTGTCCTCGATCAAAAGGTTATAGAGGGGCAGAGAATTTAAATTTTGATACTGTGCGAATTGATTTCGAAGTCTAGTGTACTAAAGCCGAGTACATGTAAAAAGGGAGAACAAAAATGTTTGTACTTGTTTAACGATAGGAGGCCAGTAAACGCTGTACAGTGAATGCAATGACTGCAGTTAGAATAGGGGCGGATCCCATCGAGGCGTTAGTGGACGAAAAAGTCTGGATTACGGTGGACGGTCTCTCCCCCAATGAACCGGTCACGATCAAAGCCTCACTGGATGAGGATAACAAGAGGTTCAGTTCCTACGGGTGCTACACCTCTACGGAGAGAGGACAGGTGGACCTGGGCAGGCAGCCCTCACTACACGGCACCTACACAGGTAAGATGAATGTTTTATTGTTATTTTTTCGAAAGGTGGGAAAGCAAAGTATACATAAAACAAGATGCCAATAGGCTGTAAAGATCACCTGAGTACATTATGTATATTAACAATCAGCCATTTGATTGACATGCGTAGTGAACATTAACCGTGTAGTATGCGTCTTTCAAATCGATCTTAGCCATGTAACAATTCTGTGTCATTATATTTAGTACAGATTGTAAATGTTCCATTTTAAAATGTTTGTAAACAACAAATTCATAGTGATCTTTAAGATTTAAAATAAGTCTAAAGGATCCGTCGGATTTTGGTACCGTGAAAACCGTAGATATAAATTCACCATCACAATCTTATGGTTAGTTTTCGAATATGGAACGCCGGGACTGTCTTATATGAGGATTAAACATTATACGCAGTGTTCTCATTATATTTGGTAGTATATTCATTATATAAAGTCTTTTTTACATTATATCGTGTGCATTTTCCATTATATACAGTACTTCTTTCATTATATGATGTAGTTATATCACTATATTATGTACAGTTATCATTATATGAGGTGCTTCCAACATTATATGCGGTCGTTCTAACATTATATGCGGTCGTTCTAACATTATACGCGGTAAACACAACATTATATTATATACTTCTCACATTACATACAGTATATTCATTATTATATGTAGTATTTCTGTTATTATGATGATGATAAGCGTTAAATATTATGTCCGGTCCTGTTAGCATTCCATGCGGTAGATTTTGCATTTCGTTGTGATGTAGACACAGTATTATATGCTGTGCTTTCATCTTTATGATGATGATCTTTCGGAAGCTTATTTTCGGAAGTCATGCTATGAAAAAAATGGATGATGTTTTACGGGACCTTAAGATGGCTCAATTTATAGATGGGTGTACCCATTGCCGGGCAATGCTATTTGTCGAGCCCTGCTTAAACATTCTTTAAATACTTGATGAGAATTAAAGTACAGTGTATATCTTTCCAATTTATAAGGCATGAAAATAGATCTGCACATTGTCTATTTAAGTTTTTCACCTGAGAAGTTTAAAAAAATTATTTCATTACTACACAAATCACAATTCATAATTTAAAGTTAAGTTTTCTATCCATATTTCTAGGACCTTGTCAAAATTTTAAATTTTCTTAGAAATACCCATTTAGCGTTAAAGGAATTCTTATTTCTTGGTTTTGGAAAAGGGGTTGGGGTGGAAATAAATATTCGATCAGTTTCTGAACACCCAATACAATATTCAATGTTGTGCCTTCCTGTGATGAACATGTTCGCTTGCCAAAGGTAT
>WFKH01006014.1:58143637-58156282 GCA_016163765.1 Magallana hongkongensis | reverse complement strand
CCAAAGCTTGTGTGGTACTCAAAACGTGTCTTCAAACCTCAAGGCACCGTAAATTACGAGTTAAATGTCAGCCATTTTTGGCATAGCACCACGGGTGAAAATATTAGAGAGCATTATGGGACCGAGACAAAAAATTTTGTTTGATGAATCTGTAGGTTTAGCTCGTTCTTTTTCCCGCGCACACTGGTTCTTAGAGCTCGCTGCGCTCGCTATAAACAAAGCACGTGCGCTCGCCCTTGGAATAGCAGCAAAACTGATCTGGGAACTAGCAAGCATATATCTCACATGACACCACGTGACTGAATGCCGACGGAGAATTGAAATGCTACCGCTGAGCTATAAGAATATACCTGTATATTTTGATATATTATTGAATTATTAACTACAATTATTTAAGGCGTGGATACCATGGGTCTCCTTTGGAGTATGAGCAGGGAACCTTGCCACGAAGAGAGTATCAGATTTCAGAAGAGAGACGTGACTACCCCCATTGTAGTCAACATTACAGTGTTTAAAGGACACATCACCTGGGAAAATCTGTTTGATCCGCACCTGAAACCTTTGGCGGAATCCCAGATCTACAGACGATATATGGCCAAGAGTGTTCGAAGAGAGAAAGTGAGGCAAGGAAACATACGGGGTGTTCTCTTTACTCCACCTGGTAAGACAGTCAGCTTAAACATATCAATTGCAATGTATCAGATCTGCTTTAAAAACCCAAATAAATACTTGTAATGCTTTATTTTCATAAATAATAATCAATTTATCGATACAAGCCAATTGCTTGCAGGCCTCTCGATCCTCTGTAATTAGGGCCGATGTTCGGCCCCATTCCCAACATGAAAAAGGCATCTTTTTCCCCAAAATTGAGAGTGTTTTTCCCAATTTGAGATTGCCTAATATTAATAATGTAACTTAATAGAAAACCATACTTATTCTAAATATATATCTTGAATATTCAGCAGTCATAAAAGCACTGTGAAGATGTGCAACACTACCGCGTTGTAAACTGTTTCTTGTGATCGGTAACTTAGCCAGAATTTCCTCAAAGACGGTGTAATTTTAAAAACGATGTTTATTACTTTTAATCCTGATATTACAGTTTGTTGATAAGCTGTTAGTAGTTTATAATTCTGCAATAAATGTTAAAATTATTATAAAAATGTTCGTCTTAACAGATCCTCTACAAAACGGTAGTAAGTGGGTCGAAGGGTTGGACTAATACCCCAAACACACAGAAGTACAGACTGATTTTATAAATATTGTCATTAGGCTAACACAATCAAGAAAAATTTATCTAGATTAAATTTTACATTAATACAAATAAGATAACTTTTTTTAAAATTCTAAAAAAAAAAAACTGTTTCATTATTTTCTTTGCCATTTAACATATAGGCAGCTAGTAATTACACAAAAACCTTTTGGGAAATTTTACATCTTCAGTAACAAAGTTAACTTGTATCACACACTGTGAATTAACTTTTTTTCTTTCTCATTATTATACACACATGTTCCCAGTTTTAAAAATAATTTTAAAAAAATTAACCTTTAAAAAATCCTATCAATATACCCTAGTTTTTGTTCTGGGGACTGTACATTAAGCAAGGAAAAAAATTCCCAATTTCTATCAAACGTCGCATTTTTCCCAATCCATTGGCCCCGGCCCCAGTACCAAAAATGGGTGTGAGAGGCCTGGCTTGTAAAAATAATTTGTGTTTTTTGTTTTGCTAATGAATAAAAGAAATATATAAAGAGAATAATGCATGGCAAAATCTGTATCACACCCCATATCAACCCCAGACTCCAATATCAGCCCAAGGGCTGTATTGTTGTTTTTATTATATATTTGAATAGATAACTCGTTTAGATATATACCAAGTTAATAATATGTATTATTTAGAGAACGAGATAGGTTATCTATGGTTAATACAAATTTGGGGGTGGACGAGTGCGTAGCACGAGTCCACCCCCAAATTTGTATCGACCATAGAGAAATTGTCGAGTTCTCTAAATGATTTGTGACACAATTCAATCAAAATGAGCATCTGACACTTCTAATTGAACAGCACTGTCATGTAAATTTCACTTCTTCCAAAATCGAAAAACAGGTGTATTCCCAGGTCAATTATAGACTATGCAGCACATTTGGAAGATTTTTAATAAAAATACACATACCTGCAATTGAAATTGATTAAAGGGAAAATATTCAAGATAATTTTATTCATACATTATCATTTTCACTCGGAAAAAGTCACAGGAACGAAAACTGATTTCCTACGGAGATTTATAATGGGGAATGTTGACATCTTTTCTCCATTCGGAAGTCACTCGGACAATTTTTCAACGTTATCATCCGGGTCAGTTGCAATACAAAATCCTCGTAGACATCACATTTTTTAGCCGTGTATTGAAACCTGATAAGCTAGAGGGGGCGTTTCAAAAGAGAACTCTTGGAAATTTTTCAGACTTTTGAATGAACATCGTTTGAACCCTAAGGTATTTACAAATATTGAGTAATTAAGCAAATAGTCCGAAATATCTGACTTTTTATGGCTTTTTTTACGATTTTGATATTTTACTTGCAATATCTGACGTTTTCCTGGCTTTTTTTTTTAACGATTTTGATATTTTCCTGGCTTTTTTAACGATTTTGATATTTTGATATTTTCCTGGCTTTTTAATGATTTTAACGATTTTGATATTTTCCTGGCTTTTTTAACGATTTTGATATTTTACGTGCAATATCTGACGTTTTCCTGGCTTTTTTTAACGATTTTGATATTTTACTATCAAATCGTTAAAAAAGCCAGGAAAACGTCAGTAAAATATCAAAATCGTTAAGAAAGCCAGGAAAACGTCAGATATTTCGGACTATTAAGCAAAATGTGAATCGAGAATATCTTGGGACAGAGTATAGTTTATGTAAGTTAGATGTTTATTTCCGCAGATCGATTTAGTATCAGTTTAGATATTGGATACAGATTTTGCCTTGTATTATTCTCTATGATTACTCACCTTTTTCTTATCACAGACTATCGATAATTTTGCTTTATGATTTTGATGACGCTTTATTTGTGACAGGTCCGGGTCCGTTCCGGGGGGTCATTGACATGTTTGGTAGTGGCGGGGGACTTTTCGAACACCGTGCATCTCTCCTTGCCTCCAGGGGCTTCTGCGTGCTGGCTCTGGCCTTCTTTGCTTACGAAGATTTAACAACTGCATATACTGACATCACAGCAGATTATTTCATTGTAAGTTACTGATAAAATAGGAGTTCCATGATATAGTAAGGTAGCAAACCGCGGCCAATGTGTAAAATTTGATCCTCTCCTATAGGAGAAAGCTATGCGAACTACGGATCGGGGTTTGAGATATGGATCTGTAATAAAAAATATATATACCATCTATCTACATGTAATAATACACCACTCGGAACTACTCGGATGTCTCGCGCACTCGACAATAATGTACGGAGCGTAGCGGAATCAGCCGAGGATTGCCGATTGAAATAATAGTTTTCCCATTACTACTAGGTAGTAGTTTCCTAGACTAACGTAGTTGCTAGCGCTCGAGAGCGCTAGCAATTAGTCAGCCCGTGGGCTGACTATAGTCTTTCCCAAGTTATTGCTTCCATCACTTTTTGATGATTTTTAATAAAAATACACATACCTGTGAAAGAAATACAGTGGAAATTGATGAAAGGAAAAATATTCCAGATATCTTCATTGACAAATTATCATTTTTCACTCATAAAAGTTCACAGGAACGAAAACAAATTTCTTACGGAGATTTATAATGGGAAATGTTTACATCTTTTCTCCACGTTATCATCCGGGCTTAATTATTGCTGATGCAATGCCTTTCTATTTTGGGATGTGCAGTGGCGTAGCTACATTGAAGCACTGTAAGCACGTGCTTACAATTTTTCTGAATCTCAATTTTTTAAAACTTTGTTGTTTTTTCATTGCAAATCCCGCGCTTGTGTTTGAACTTTCCTGAAGCATCCTGAACTTGTTTTTATACAAGTAGTAATACACTTTTCGAAATATCGACTGAGTCGTAGGTTCAAGATTTAAATCTAGATGGTACGAATTCACAGATATGACTATCATTACAATCGACTGATCAGCGCTTCAATCCGTATCAAAATGAAAAGAAGCAGCACTGCTTTTTTCAGAAGACAGTTTGGGTAAAGGGGAAAGTAAATTTTATTCCCTTATTAGACAAATGCCAAGTATAAAATTGCTTGAGAAATACTGCACATACATGTAGTAATAAAAAAACCCTAGTCAAAATAACCACTTTCACCGTATTGTCAGGCATGGTTGCCACGTAAATAAACTCTGATTTAGTTTTTAGGACGTATTTTCTTGATTTTTTTTCTTTTGATATCTATTGATTTGTGTTTTGTTTTGGTTTTTAAATTATTATTTTTTTTTTTATGTTTCAAGATATATTTGTACAATTACAATATCATGGCTGAGGTATTTAAACTATTACTGCCGCCGTATTTATAACCAACGCAACAAGTTGCGAGGGGTAAAATGTTTTTGACCCGTCCGTCAGTCAGTCAGTCCGTCAGTCCTTTTTTTTTTTTTTTCTTTTTTTTTTTTGTAAGTGCGCAATTCCTCTTAAACCGCTGCACGGAATTTCGAAAAACTTTGCATGTATTTAGGACACAATGTGTGGATGTGAATTTCCATTATTTTTCTGTAAATTTCGGCCCTTTTGAACACAGAATTTTGGCCATATATTGAAAATAGTAATAAACAGTTTGTAAGCGCCTCTTCTTAAACCGCTGCACGGAATTTCATTAAACCTTTTTATGTTTTAGGACATAATGTGCAGATGTGCATCTCACCAGGAAATTCTGGCACTTCTAAATTTAGAATTTTGTTGTTGTTAATAAAAGACAAAACTACAGATGTGCATACTTGCAGGAAGTTTTGATGTGATGATTTTTTAGGGAGTTATGCTCATTTTAAAATCAAATTATTTTGTGTATTTAATGCATACCCCGCCATTTATTATCTATAGCATTGTCATGTAATGTGGGAGCCTGGGATGGGTGAGCTTGCTCACTTTTTTTTTCATTGTAAAATGTGCTCAGCTTCTGGGGGTTTCGCCCCGCCCCCCGCCCCTTGCTTACAATTATTTGGTCCCTAGCTACGCCACTGATGTGTATTGAAACCTGAAGCGGTAGAGGGGCGTTTCAAAACAGATAATCTGGACATTTTTCATATTAGTGGATGAACATACATGTAGTTTGAGCAAAAAGGTATTTATTATTTTCGAAATATGAAGCGAAAAGTGTTGGAAGCAAAAACTCGGGACAGAGTATAGCAAGTCTGTCATAAAATGGCCGAAGTAACGTAACGTGAAAAACGTAAACATGAAATTCAAAACCTAAAACCTTAAAAAATACTAGGAAGTTACCTTTCTTACTCTAGTATTTAGTTGCATGACCTTCGGATTTAATAACTTGTCGAAGTCGGTTTGGGATTGAAGCGTACAAGCTCTGAATATAATGTTGAGGCAATGTCTTTGAAAACGTATTTCTATTGTTCTCCACAGATTTTCAATTATATTTGTATCTGGAGATTGGGATGCCCATGTAAGACATTTAATTCTGTTTTCGGTTTTCCATAACTTTGTACGTGGCATTAGATGAGTGTACCGGTGCATTGTCGTCTTGGAATAAATAGTCCTCATTCGGAAAATGACGCATTATAACAGGCCATAAATTTGTATCCAAAATGTTTATAAACTTTTGGGAACTGATATTGCCATCGCATTCTGTAAATGTTCCGACCCCTTCGTGAGTTACACAGCCCCAAAACATAGCCGAATACTTCCCGTTTCCACGGATGCCAAGACATGCAGGTCGCCATACTTCGTCCGGTCTTCTCCAGATGTAAACTCGCTTTTTCTGATCAATGACAACCTGAGTTTCATCGCTGAAAATCACTTTTTTCCAGTTATTATTTGCTGTCCATGTAATTTACCTTGACACCAATTTACACGGTGAGTGCGATTTACAGACCGAATTGTAGGTGTCTCGTTTCCCGTCTTCTTTTTCTTCAGCAAAAAGTTAATATCCTTCTGTTTGTCTTCTTTTTAGCACTGTTTCATTCATACTATAATTATATAGTATAATAGTATATTATATTTAGTTGAAATGATAGACATGTACCTTTAGTAATTATAAAACCAGTAACATTACATTACAATGTGCAGTTATTCTAAGTTCCCCCTTTGTTTCAAAATTGTTTCTCTATGAAAATATATGATTTTCAGGATTATTGTTGTGAAAATGGACGTGTTTATTATCACATGCAAATCAGCTTGATAATTTTTTTCATTTTATTGTACTGTGTAAAAAAATGTTTAGTTTTGCTATAAAAATATGTTTTATATCGATTGCCCCAGTGTTATCGATAAAGTAATGTTGAATGTTTGATTTATTATTTAAGTTTGGGTTTATTTCTAGGAGGCTACAGAGTGGTTCAGTAGGCTACCCCGGGTGCTATCTATGGGTATTGGTGTACTAGGGCTGTCCAAGAGCGGAGAGTTCGCTCTAGAAATGGCCCGGCATTCCCCCGCGGTATGTAGATAGCGAACACTACACGTGTATAAGCATTGCGTGACTTATTCCAGAACATCATTTCATCAAACTCGTCGTAAAAAGTTGGATTAAATGGAATCAAGATGTGTTATGTAACAACTGATGTGACATAATAATTAGTATATAAAGATAAATAAATGCAATTGTTTATGTCTGTCTCCTTTCAATCATACAGCCCTTTCCCTCTTGTCTATGCGTTTACATGGTTTATTGAGCATAGTGTTTATTGTACAATTATCCTGTTGCCCCTTTAGAGCCCTTAATTGGTCAATTAATTTAACTGAGTTGAATTGAATATTAATATTGTTCTCTGTTTTATTTAGGTAAAAGCAATAGTGCTTGTAAACGCTGTCTCATTTTACTCTGAAGTGCCCCTCAAATTCAGCAAAGGGGACATTCCTAACTCAGAGTATGTTTCTTTTGATATTTTAGTCAAACGTTCTTGAAGCATACCGGTATACATGTATATTGAAGAGTTATGAACAAGTAAACATAATTTGACCCAACAATTCTAAAATTTAATTTTTTACCTTCAGATTTCATTTTGATGGAGCAGTTCCAACCCCAAACGGTTTGGATTTAACAAAATCTCAAAAGCCAAGTGACGATTTCTTTATAAAGGTAAAAATGATCAGGGCATTGGATTGCGTCATGCTGCTGCTATCTCATTTTCAGAATTCAGATGCGGCAAGCCATGTCTTTGAATAATGAATCCAGTAGAATACGTGTACAAATAAAGATCACGAAGAATTATGTGAATTATATATATATATATATATATATATATATATATATATATATATATATATATATATATATATAAACACACACACACACACACACACACACACACACACACACACACACAATAATTAAGAGGGCTCGATGCCGTGGCCATTTTTAAACTGTATTGATCTCCTTTAAAAAAGAGCTGTTTATATGTAAAAATACAGGAAAATACCAATTAAAAGGTAAAATATATGGATTTTTTCTTTACTAAATAATAGTTTATAGCTCAACAATTCATATCTTAAAATTTTAGGTTGATCTGATGGTTAATTTGTTGACCATCCAGCCTCCTTAATATGAAAATGAATTAAATATACTTGTTTCAGGCTTGGGAAAGTAATGCGTCCGTTTTGTGCATTGTGGGAGAAGATGACCATTGCCTTAATCCTCAATTAACTGACCAGTTTCTCAAGCTTGTACCCAAGGAACACAAGCACCGGTTCCACATGATAAAATATCCTGGAGCAGGGCACCTGATCGAGCCACCGTTTGCTCCTCATTGTATAGCATCATTTCATAAACAATTTGGTAAGAAAAAGTAACGTTTTTAAATGTGTTATAGTTTGACTTTATAAGGGTATAAACAGTTACTTTAGAACATAAAATGTTTTTGGAAAGATACATTCCATTTCATTTATGAGTAAAAAGTTTTTACATCACTTCAACATGACAGAAGAATAAGTCCTAGTGAAACCTGAACCTTACATGTATATACTTCAGGATATTATTTTTACTGGGGTGGAGAAACTAAAGACCATAGTTACGCTCAAGAAGATTCTTGGAGGCGGATCTTGCAGTTTTTTAAAACTCAACTTGTGTCTGACGACTTTGTACAGGAGAAATGTAAACTCTAGCCATTTTATACACCCTCTTTATACGACACGAAAATGTTGAGTGCAGGAAGACATTTAGTGATTGTGTTTAGAGGAATCTTCAAACGTTCTTGCCTCAAACAAAACCTTGGAGGCTGAAAGATACTCATATACAGTTGAAAAGAATGCCACACAGGAAACCCACTGCCAGTCTCGCTTATACTTATAGCGTGTGACAACGGGCCAACTCATTATTACGAATAATTTATGGCGGGAATACTAATACGTTTAATATGTTTATAATTTTAAAAAAGTGACCTTTCTTTTTACTACTTTCAATTTTGTTTACATGTGCAACATGAGTTTTATGTTCTCAGACACGAAATATTTAATGCATTCATATTATTATATATACTTTAAACGCTAAGAATGTCTAAAACAACTAAATTCTTTTCCTCTTAATTCCATTTTGACATGTTACTTTCAGGATGGCTTAACACACTAATCTAATTTTAAGTTGTTTCTCTCACTTTCTACAGTCCTTTACCATGATCTGACTTATTTGTGTCTATGTAACGGATTATTTAGCATTGCTAAGTCCTATCCACCTCAAATTTGACGGCCATTAAATGATTAGGGAAAATTCATTGTTGCGAACATATGAAATTTAAAACACACTAATCTTCTACATATTACAATGTACTATAGTCTATCCCAGGTTACTGTTTCCATAACTTTTTGACGAATTTTATCGAGAATACACATGCATACCTGTCAAAGAAGTACAATTGAAATCGATACAAGGGGTAAAATCGAAGATTTTTTTCATTGACCTTCATATTTTTACCCATGGAAATTAACATAAACGAAATAAAATTTCTTACGGAGATTTATAAATCTTTTCTCCATTCGGAAATACTCGTAACACCTCGCATAATTTTTCAGCCTTATCATCCGGGTAATTTCATGTCGTTTGCAATGCAAATCGCCGTAGACTTTCTATTTTTGGTTGTGTATTGAAACCTGAAGCGGTAGAGGGGGTGTTTCAAAACAGAAAATCTGGATTTTTTCAATTCTAGTGGATAAACGTAGTGTGGGCACAAAGGTATTTACGATTATCGAAATAGAAAGCAAAAAGTGATGGAAGCACAAAACTGGGACAGAATTTAGTATACGCTTAGTAGAACAACGTTACCGTCCTTATAGAAAACTTGCATAAGATTGCTACGTTTATCGTTGTAACGTAAGGGGTATTTATGAAGCTTTCAAAAACCACAAATAATATTTAATATAATTTATTTTTCTCGCTGTGAAAAATGGTATATGTACATGCTTTTGAAGAATGTTTAATTCTGAGTTTTTAATTTTTTATTCTCATAGCATTCATGTGGTATTATACATTATACAAATCTGTATGTGTCCAGTGAGCAGCGTCTGGCCTGATCTGTAATGAAGAAAATACTCAATACATTTAACTATATTGCGATAATTCTGGTAAATACGGGGATGACCATGCTGCTGTGTTCCATTTAGTTCTACTTTGCGTTCAGTCTATATAGGTTCAACATCCTGTTTTTGTTTTGTATGTTTGTATTTAAGGTCTTCCGTTTTCCAACGGAAGACCTTATTGTTTTCGTTCGGTTTCTTTTTAGGGTCTTCCGTTTCCAACGGAAGACCCTCTTGTTATTCTTCGGTTTCTTTTTATTATTATTAAGGTCTTCCGTTTCCAACGGAAGACCTTATTGTTTTCGTTCTGTTTCTTTTTCTTCATTATTTTTCTTTTTTTTTCCAACAAATTTTGTGCACGCGATTTCTCAAAAACGACTCGAGCGATTTTCATCAAATTTTTAGATCTGATGGATACTGATCTGAACTTTATACGCAATTTTTTATTTTGATGACGTCATTTCCGTTTTTGAGATATTGACGTTTTAGCGATTTTCAGAGGGTCGGCTTGTCCTGGGATCTTCTCCTTAACGATTGAAGATATTGAGTTCAAACTTTCAGGGATTGTAGACGAAAGATTGGAGATGTGTCTTTAGGCATTCATTTTTGTCTGACTCAAAAGGCGCTGAAGCTCGCCTGGACCCGAAAATTGAGATTAAAAAAACGTCATCATTTTTCGAGGATTTCTTTAATTATCTCTTTTCTTGAAAATAGTTTGTTAAAACATATAATGCAAAATAAGTTAAGATTTACAAGACCTTTTATTTGATACCAAGAAAAAGGGGCTGGCCCCTCAAATTAGGGACCTACAGGGCTCTAAAGTCTTTTATCTATAACCCTCTACTGAGGGATATTTTTTAATAAATTATAGAAGCAAATATGTTTATCTTACAGCTATGTAGCCTAACAGTATTATGATTTTCTCATATGTTACGCAATTAGGGGTTTTTAGGGGTCAAAAGTCCAAAACTTTGATCACCTATAACTCAAAAAGGAAAAATATTTTGAAATGCAGTATAGAGGACGAGATGCTCAAAATGATGTACTTAACAATATGCAGCCTCCAAAATTTTGTTCAGCGGCCCCAATAAGGAGATAAGGGACCGGCCCCTAAAACCTTCTTTCTCAGATATCTTAAGAACGGTAACAAATTTCTAAACACTAGTTGAACAAAATATCTTAAAAATTAGATGACCTTTCATTTGATACCAAGAAAAAGGGGCTGGCCCCTCAAATTAGGGACCTACAGGGCTCTAAAGTATTTCATCTATAGCCCTTAACTGAGATATATTTTGTAATAGGTTATAGAAGCAAATATGTTTATCTTATAGTTATGTAGCCTAACAATATAATGATTTTCTAATGTGATACGTAATAAGGGGTTTTTATGGGTCAAAAGTCCAAAACTTTGATCTCCTATATCTCAAAAAGGAAAAATATTTTGATAAGCAGTATAGAAGAAAAGATGCTCAAAATGATCTACTAAACAGTCTGCAACCATCAACATTTCGTTAAACGGCCCCTATAAGGAGATAAGGGGTCGGCCCCTAAAACCTTCTTTCTCAGATATCTCAAGAACGATAACGAATTTGTAAACACTTGTTAAACAAAATGTGTGAAGTTTTAAGCGACCTTTTGATTAATACCAAGGAAAAGGGGCTGGCCCCTATAATTAGGGACCTAGAGGGCTCTAAAGTATTCTATTTATAGCTCTTAACTGAGGGATATGATGTAATAGGTTATAGAAGCAAATATGTTTATCTGACAGCAATGTAGCCTAACAATATAATGATTTCTAATGTGTTACGTAATTACGGTTTTTAGGGGTTAGAAATTCAAAAAATTAATCAACTATATCTCAAAAAGGAAAAATATTTTGATAAGCAGTATAGAAGAAAAGATGCTCAAAATGATCTACTAAACAGTCTGCAAACATCAAATATTCGTTAAACATCCGCAATAAAAAGATAAGGGGTCGGCCCCTAAATCCTTCTTTTTCAGATATCTCAAGAACGAGAACGAATTTGTAAACACTTGTAGAACAAAATGTGTGTAGTTTTAAGTTACCTTTCGCTTAATACCAAGGAAAAGGGGCTGGCCCCTAAAATTAGGGACCAAAAGGGTTCTAAAGTTTTTCAGTAATAGCTCTTTACTGAGGGGTATTTTGTAATAAGTTATATAAGCAGAAATGTTTATGTTACTATTATGTAGCCATACAATATAATGACTTTCTCATGTATTACGTAATCAGGGGTTTTATGGGGTCAGAAACTCAAAACTTTGATCACCTTATCTGTTTAAGGAAAAATATTTATTAAGCAGTATAGAAAAAAGATGTTCAGCTGTTTTATAGCAAAATCAAGATCTTACATGTATCTCAACTTCTAAAATCGGACGGAAGACCTCCTCGTTGCTCGCAACGAGATCGTGTCTAGTTATTATTCTTTTTCTTTTTCCTTCTGACTCCTTTTTGGCTTTATATCTCAAAAACTATTCAACTGATTTTCATGAAATTTTCAGAGATTATGAGAAATTATTGTCCCTCAAAGCTATTAAAAGCAGAAGAATGACGTCACTTTCGTTTTTTTATTACGTTAATTTTAAATTTTTCAAGAAGCGATTTTGTCCAGTCGTTTTCTTGAAAACGGTTAAATCTAAAGATTTGAAATTTTCAGTGAATGTCTATATTTCGATTTACTTAGGGCATTTTGACAAAAAATCAGAATCCGTCACTTCCGGTCGAAACCGGAAGTGACTCAAATTTTTCGAAAAAATAAATTTTTTGATTTATTCAAAAACTTATGCGTGTTTTGTAGAGCTTATTTAGCTGAATCTAACACTGAAATCCGTTTTAAATTCGGACGATGCATAGCTGAGATATAAGCGTTTAAAAATTGATTTTTCCGGAAATTTTTATTTCGCGTTCTTGGTTAAGAAAATAGTCTTATGTTTAAAGTTAAATTAACTCGTACC
>WFKH01006014.1:58052470-58094490 GCA_016163765.1 Magallana hongkongensis | reverse complement strand
TCCATGGTTTGCATTGGTTTAATTTTATCTGCAAGGAAAAAGGCATTCATGCACTATTTTAATACGCCTAACTTATATCACTTATTATTTTTGCGAACATATGGATAAAAACATATGCATGGTCAACTATTTAACGGTCTTATATCCAAAAAAATGCCCGTAAATTTACAAAGTTGTCAAGTTGTAAAGTTTGCATTTACTTCCACCCGTGGTGTCATAAGAACACCTGTCAAAGTTGCTATGTCAAAGATAGTTTTTTTGTAAAGCCAATCTGATTACTGACAAAATTCTATTTCTGTTGATACCAAACAACCATTTATAAACATGCCAGTTACAAGTTTTGATGAAACGCTAATACGGTTACCTTACGTTACAGCGTAGGAAAATAAACAATTTTGATTTCGATAAATTATTATAATTCAGAGGAAATAAAATTAATTCAGTTAAATGGTTCTTTTAGATCTACAAATTTACGGGCATGCATCTTCATGTTTTTTACATTATGTTGACTTTCTAATATTCTCTTTGATTTTTTCTATTTAAGTCTAAAGTATATGTATGTTCATTTTTGCATTGTAAAATTCTATGAATTTACTTTTTGAAATTCTGGCTATTAAAATATTACAATATTTCATTTTAACAACGTGCACTTGACACAACACTGACCACAGGCACTTAAAAATATTTCTTTTTATATTAAAATTATTTCCTGCACTATCTATAATAAAAACGTTATATTTATAGTACAGAAAATTATCTTTATATAACAAAATATCTTTCACGTAAGGTACCTGTGCCTGTGTTATTACATATATTATACCACGAGGTAAACTTTACTGTAGAAACAAGTGACTTTGCTTGATACGGATGTCTAAATGACATTAGATCGGGATCGGAGTTTGACGATCACGCCAATTGTAATACTAATAATTCAATGATTTGCCTTTAAAATCAATTTTATTGACTTTATATATGTAGTATAACATGTAATTGAACAGATACATGCATAATAAAGCATTTATTAGCCCCTTTAAATGAAAGAATCCCGGTTCCCTAGAATTCTTTAGAGTTATCTGAAGTGTTTAGTAGGACTGATCAACAATAATATTTTACAAAGAAATTAAAATAAGCGAGAATGCAAAAATTTAGAAAAATAGCAGTTTATCAAATTTGAACGATCCGGATTGAAAAAAAAGTGATCAGATTCAGATTCTTTTTAAATTGAAATTTTACAAAAATACTAAAAAAATACTAAAAGTTCATAGAAAGACATAAGGAAAATGTTTTAAAATATTGTTTTAAAGAAATACAATGCTACCCTTAGTTATTTTATTATGTAAGCATCCTCATATCTTCATTTCCCCATATGAGGGTCACAGTGACCTTATCACTTTTTATTATTACTTATTAGGTTTGTTACTGACTGACTACAGAAATATATCGGGTTGATGAATCTCATAGATGGCGAGGCTTTGCCTCGCCATTTGCTCAAATTTCTGCAGAGGAAAGGGAGAAAACGTTTAAAATTGAATAGCAACAAAACATTGTAAGTAAACATGGGTGAAGCGAAGATTTTCAAAGAGTATTTGAAAGGTGAGAATGATAATTTTGAAGAGTTAAAATTAGTTAAACTGGACGAGATGTTAGGCAACTTGTACATGGGTTTGCGTAGATCATCGATTTTTTGTGAATAAATGTGTCACTTGATAGTCCTCGGGAAAACAAAATACTTATTAGGTTTGTTACTGACTGACTACAGAAATATATCGGGTTGATCTGCAGAGATTTGAGCAAATCTCGACGTTTTGCTCCAGACACAACAATGTGACGTCAATATTCAATTAGGCAACTACTCTAATTTTAAAGAATTTCAAAGGGCAATTACTCCAAATATTTTAAGAACTTACAGCATGCGGTTTCTGTATTAAATAATATGAAATGTCGAAATGAGTAGGAGAAGCGTCGGCCAATGACGGCCATATTGCTGAATATTAATTCATAATCACCGAACAGACATAGAGATAGATTAGGCAGTAACGTGCTATGTTTAAACCAATGAAAAAGTGACATATCAGTCCGAGGGAAAACAAAATTTTTTATAGTTCATTTTAGAATTTTGTTATCTTTAATGCATTGATGCCTAGGATATTAAGATTGGTCAGTTGAGGCATCTTAAATTAGGTCTTATGATATGATGTCCCAAAAAAGTAGGCTTCTTTTTATGTATTGTTTAATGTATGGTAAAATCTTGAAATATATGAGAGTTTTACAATATTTTTTGAGAGTTCAATTCATAATAAATCCTTTCGAAATAGAATGATACAAGAACTATTGTTCAGGTGAGGATATGTGTTGCGCATGGACCTCTTGTTTTATTTAAGTATTAAGTCCATATGTTGTTGCTCTTAAATATGGATAAGACTATCAATATCCTTATAATGAATCCTTTTTAACCGGGTTTTCCAAAGGAAAAATCCGGTTTTTGAAATGGTGAAAATGGCAGGCGGGCGGGCGGCTGCCAAAAGGGTACCCCTATTGTACGGATAACTCCTCCTACAGTTTTCAAGATAGGAAGTTGATGTTTTGCAGATTAATTGTACATATATCAGAGATGTGCATATGACTTGGATTTTGATTTTTGATTTATAATTTATGAAAAAAATGCTACCTGTTGAACTTAGTTTTTTTTGTGCAAAATATTGCATATAGGGTACTCCATTTCTTTGGATAGGTAGTTTTTATCAATTGAGGGTTGACAAATGGATTATGGATACTGTTTACATAAAAAAACCGGTTTGCTGTCACATTGACAGCTTTTCACTTGTCTTTTCTTCAGGTATTGAGCCTATGGGATTATTTTGAAGCATGAAACCTGAACCCTCCTGCAGACAAAATGTGAGACTGCTAAAAAAGGACATGACTACGCCAATAGTAGTGGATCTGTCCGTGCTGGAAGGACACCTTACGTGGGAGGGTCTGTTTGATCCTCCCCCACAACCACTGGTGACAGTGAATATTCTCCGTTGGTACAAACACAAGAGTGTGCGAAGAGAGATGTTGGTTGAGGGAAATATCAGAGGAGCAATCTTCACTCCTCCAGGTACATTTGATCTGTAAGTTTGAAGTGCTTATCATCAATCAGAGAAATTTTTATCTTAGCTTTTGATACATGCATTAATTTAATGTAAATGAAATATCAATTCTTTGGGCAAGTTAATAATTAAAAATTACATGTATTATTAAAAATTTAGAAGTTGGAGACTTGGAGTGTTATCCAATCTCATTATTAATGTAAGACCGGAGGATAGATAATGGGGCATCATTTCTTTTCAGGACCTGGTCCCTTCCCTGGAGTGATTGACATGTTTGGCAGCGGGGGCAGACTGTTTGAACACAGAGCAGCTTTACTAGCCTCCAGAGGATTCTGTGTGTTCGCTCTGCCACTCTTTGCATATGAGGACTTACCAAACTCTCTATTAGACGTCTCATTAGATTATTTAATCGTAGGTCAAATTACATCATATATGTAAAGATGTACAAACGTATTATATTCAGCATATACGATATTTGGCGGAAAATTATATATATTTGTGAAGATTTGATTTAGGGCATATCTGAATGTACCTTCTATATGTATGTTTGATGTTTGGCATTATACTTGATTTAGAGGAAGCTTTTAAAAAATGCATAAAATATAATAGTATTGTTTCTATTGTTGTTTTTTTTTAAAGGAAAGTACAGAATGGTTTGCGGGATTACCCAACATCAAGAAGGATGATGTTGGAATTATTGGACTGTCTAAAGGAGGGATGTATGCTCTAGAGCTCTGTAGAGAGGTATCCCAGGTATGTGAACGTTTGTTACAGGTACGGTACCTGAATAAGCCATTATTATGTCCTGATGAGCTCAACTTCAAAAACGTAACACAATTGATTCTGTCTTCAATTTCCTTTATATGCTGTTGATTGATTCATCATTGAAATTATTTTTTGAAACCTATTATAAATGAAATTTGAAAAAAAAATTGTGTGGTAAAACTATTCTTTTTCAGGTAAAAGCTGTGGTTTTGGTGAATGGTTTCTCATTTTACTCTCTTCCTCTGAAATATAGCAAAGGAGACATTATGAACAGGGAGTTAGTTTAGTTCAGCTAGCAGTTTATTTACACATCTTGATATTTCTGTGATTCCACTGGATGAATACATTATTGCGACGTTTTTCTCTTAAGGCTCCCAGAGTCGATGCTAAGGGATCTCTTTGCTCCAGCGTCACAAACTTTTGTGGGTTCTGAGTTGTATTTTGAGAACCAATAGATCCTAATAAATCTATTGAAGACGAACACAAGTTTCTTTAGAATCAAGTGTATTTAAATGAACAAGTAATAAATGTACATCCAATGTCAAACCGCTCTGCTCTCTCGCTTCTGGCTCCTTCTCCTGGCTCTCCCCCTCACATTCTCTCTCTCCCCCTTATATACTTTGCCCAGAGACCTAACGATGTTAGGGCATTAGGGCAGCAGGCTCCGGTACCGAGGCCGGCTACACCATTAGGGCATTAGGGCAGCAGGCTCCAGTATTAGGTCCTGCTTACACCATTAGGGCACCTGTTAGGGCAACAGGCTCCAGTATTAGGGCCTGCTCCACTATCAGGGCACCATGATTAGGGCACCAATATAAAACAAATTTCCTAAAACAGTAATTATTTATAAAACAGGAATATATAAAACAAAAACGCTACATTACCATCATTACCACCATAAGCTTTGAAATTGTTTCAGATTTAAATATGATAAACTGAATATAACACCAGAGGGAAATGATATAAAAGAATGTTATAAACCCACAGATGAGGAATTCATAAAGGTATGTATAAATGTCTATAAAATGTCTATAAGAAAATCAGTTATAATAGTTTTAATCAGTCTTTAATTACTTGAATTTTTTAAAATCCGCTTTAAAATGCATTAGTTTATAGCAATGTTTTAGTTCGTAAAGTCACATAATTTATTCAAATACTTACAATAATTAATGTTAATAGAGTCACAGCATGTATGTTAGGATCCTTTTGTTATTGAATGCAACTATAGCTAATATGATAGCATGGACCACAATTAATACCTTTAGACTTCTTGATATTCAAATGCCTCCCCTCTATGTAATGTACTGATTGAGCTAGCTGCAGAACTGTAGCTTCACGGAATATTTGGGTTGACGGACCGTGAACTACGTGCTCCATGGTCCGTCAACCTGAAAATCCCGTGGAGCTACAGTTCTGCAGCTATGATTGAGCTACATGTATGAAGGAAGCGATCAATACAGAAACAAGAGGCCCAGGGGCCACATCGCTCACCTGAGCAACAATAACCTTAACTCTGATCAAATTATCATTACAGTAACAAAATCAAATATCTTGACAACTAAGTACAGTAAATCTTGCTAAAAAATTTAAAATATCTGCCGATTTTTATCCACATATTTTTATGGTAAATACCAAGCCCCTTTTGTTGTATTTGTAAGAAGATTTTTCTCTATTCCTATATACCCCCCCACTTTGTGGCCCCCCATTGTGGCCCCTCCCTATCCCAGGGGACCATGATTTAAACAAACCTGAATCTGCACTATCTGAGGATGCTTCCACTCAAATTGGAGCATTTTTGAGAAGATTTTTTTAAAAAGATTTTCTCATGTAAAAATTCACCCCCCCCCCAATTGTGGCCCCACCCTACTTCCGGGGATTTGAACAAACTTGAATCTACACAACCTTAGGATGCATCCATACAAGTTACAGCTTTCCTGGCCTAATACTTTTTGAGAACAAGATTTTTAAAGATTTTCTCTATATATTCCTTTGTAAAAATTCATCCCCCCATTGTGGCCCCACCCTACCCCCGGGGACCATGATTTGAACAAACTTGAATCTACACTACCTGAGGATGCTTCCATACAAGTTACAGCTTTTCTGGCCTAATAGTTTTTGAGAAGAAGATTTTTGAAAAATACCTACAATTTTTTAATAATTCTAAGTTATCTCCCCTTTAAAGAGGGCGTGGCCCGTCATTTGAACAAACTTGAATCCCCTTCACCCAGTGATGCTTTGTGCCAAGTTTGGTTGAAATCTGCCCAGTGGTTCTGGAGAAGAAGATGAAAATGTGAAAAGTTTACAACGACGACGACGACAACGACGACGACGACGACGACAGACAACGGACAAATTGTGATCAGAAAAGATCACTTGAGCCTTTGGCTCAGGTCATCTAAAAAAATTACACAACCCGCTGACACCATTTAAACTTTTAGTTTTTATTTGTAATGCTGGCTATTTTCATACCCACTTGTAGCACCAAAGAAAGAATTTTGCCGTGAAGTTTAAATAAAAAAATAACCAAACTGGAGTTTCTCCTTCTATTGCAGGCATGGGAGGGTGAAGCCGAGTGAAGCCAATGTGTTGTGTATCTCTTTCTTTTACAGGCATGGGAGAGTGAAGCCAATGTGTTGTGTATCAACGGAGAGGACGATAGATCACTGGATTACAGCGACCAGCGCTTCATAGAGTTGGTCCCTGAAGACCAGAAGCACCGGTTCCAGCTGATCAAGTACCCCAAGGCTGGCCATCTGATTGAGCCTCCGTACTCACCGCACTGCCGTACCTCCTTCCACAAAGTCTTGCGTAAGTCCTGGAGTAACAAAGCTGTTTTACTGCATTAAGCTGATTTGCTCATAATTTTGATATGAGATTGCTGAAATGCTCCTCTGTGCATTTTTATACAATTTACCTGTAGTTGCACATTGAGTTAATAAGAAACTTTGAATTTTAATTTCAGAGTTTGATTTTCTCTGGGAAAGAGAGACAAAGGGTCACGGTGATGCCCAGGAGGATTCCTGGAGGCGAATCCTGGACTATTTCTCCCACCATCTCAATGGCAAACAGACATTGAATAGCAGTGTGTCCTAGCCCGCCAGTAAACTGTAGAACTGGAGGGTGTGAATCAAAGTATTGCAATAGTGAACATAGCAGAGGAAGAATGGTACTCTACCTGTTACCAATGATGAAGAATGACAGTTAAAAGAGAATGTACAGTCTGGCATTATATGTAAAACAATCGTTTGCCTATTTAAATTGTGGAGGAAAATCAAACTGTGACTAATATGTGATAACAAAGCAAGTTTGCCTTAATTTTAAAATCTATGGTAGATATATTGATTTTTTATTTTTTTGCTCAAACTTTGTCCGAGATATGTCATCTTAGTGTATATTGTGCCCTATAATGAACAACTGTGTGATTGTTTTGGCAGTTTGTGGGAGTTTGTCAGTAAGTGTCTGTCTGTCTGTCCGTCTGTCTGTCACCAGTCATGATCAATGCATTGTACATCTATATAAAGGTACAAGTATATAAGGTATGCCCAAGGGTTGTTAATGTTAATTTATTTACATTTCCTGATGTATTTGTGCGTAAACACACTAAAATGTTACTATAAAGAAAATACTAATAACTTATCAATGCACCTGTATATAGTTTAAGTCAAAGAGTGTAACAAATTTTTATGCATACACACATCATATGTATATACTTTTCAATGACCCATAACTAATGCAATGTTATGGATATATGATACAATATCATACCATATGATACAATATCATATAATACAATATCATTTTATATGATTTGATATCACACAATACAATATTGTATCATATTATACAATGCCATATTACATGATACAATATCATATCACATGAAACAATATCATGTTGTATCATTATATTATACTATTTTATATTCTATCATATGACAAAATATTATATTGTGTTATATTTACTGTATTGTATTATATAGTAGTGTATTGATTGATATTGTGTCATACAATACAGTATGAAATACATATAATATGATACAATATTGTAACATATGAAATTATATGATATTTTGTCAAACCACACATTTATATACAATTTGTTAATAAAGATTAATAACCATGATGATTATATAATATGACAAAGGTGATGCCTCATCTCGGTGAGCTCGGTAATCTTTGATTACCTATGTTTATTAAATTAGCAAATGTATTTATTGAATGTTACATGTAATAAAGTTTTATGGATTTGACAGCTACACTTGTAATTCATTGTTGTTTTATTTACTTCACCTGCTTTGTTGCAATCATTGCTTAGACAGACTACATACGGAATCTTTCTTTCTGAAAAGTAAGGCATCAACATCTATATAGTGTTTGATAGCCATATCAAATAAGCCGCTGGTTGGAGTTGGTACAGGTACACCTTTGAGACTTAATTACGGCGCCATTGGTAGCTTCCAGCTGTTCAAAGCCTTATCGTGGTCATATTACATCGATATACACACAGATAGAATCAAACAAGAAACAAAAGAACCGATCTCAAGATGCCTTGAAAGAGTTTCAACCCTTTTTGACTTTTTCTGGATCAAATCAACCCCACTCCTCTCAAAACAAATATGGCGATATAGTGAACATGTATTTTTTTTTTTAGATCACTTGAGTCACTCGGATAACCTATTGATGTTGGTCTATGATATTCAAGTGACCTTCAAGACCTGTGGACCTATTGGTATAGCTCACCTGAACCGAAGGTGAGCTTTTCTGATCAAAATTTGTCCGTTGTCTGTCGTCTGTTTTCACATTTTCATCTTCTCCAGAACCACTGGACCAATTTCAACCAAACTTTGTACAAAGCATCAATAGGTGAGGGGTATTAAAGTTTGTAAAAATGAAGGGCCACACCCTCTTTTGAGAGGAGATAATTAGGAATTTTTGAAAATTTGTTGGTATTTTTCAAAAATCTTCTTCTTATAAACTATTTAGCCAGAAAAGCTGAAACTTGTGTGGAAGCATTCCCAGGTAGTGTAAATTCTATTTTGTTCAAATCATGATCCCCGAGGGTAGGGTGGGGCCACAATAAGGGGTCGAATTTATACATAGAAATACATATAGAAAAATCTTTAAAAATCTTCTCAAAAACCTATTGGCCAGGAATGCTGTAACTTGTGTGGAAGCATCCCCAGGTAGTGTAGATTCAAGTTTGTTTAAATCATGATGCCCGGGGGTAGGATGGGGCCAAACCAATGTGATATGACTATAAAATCTTCTTGTTACCAAAGGGGCTATACGTTTAACATAAGAATATCTAGAGAAAAATTCGAAAAATCTTTTATACAAGCATCTATTCTGCTTCATTGTCCAGATTTTTTGTATATATGACTCCATAAAGCTGATTATATTATAGCTTTTGTTGCTCAGGTGAGCGACGTGGCCTATGGGCCTCTTGTTTTTATTTTACAAGAAAAAAATCTCAACATCACTGTAATTATGTATGATGCGTTGCCCTTATATTTAGTCGTCATTGTCGTTGAAAGCTCTAGATTTGGTTTACAAGGCTAGGTAATAAGGCGCTAAGATGACGCTAATGGCTACCATTGGCGCCTCGTTAATGCGTTTTGTTTTTTCATGGTTCACAGGTTAAGCTTCATCGGGGATGTCTAACGGACAATTTATACTGCAATGTCGGATTCTTTTTAAGAAATGTTGGTAAGTTTAATTCTTTTCCATTTTCTGCCAATTAAATCTTTATGATCTATGCCACATGAAAGATAAGACAAATTTGCACAGAATGCCAAACTTGATTGGTTTTAAACCAGTTGAAATGATATTTTTTATTTGTTATTTCAATATCGCAAGAAATTCATTCCTAATTAGACTTATAGTTTCCTGCTTAATATTATCTATAACTTTGTAGATTAATTGCTGAGGACTTAACAGTAATTCCACCATGTACAGGATCATAGACAAGATCAAAGCGAACCGGGTAAGCTCCAAATACCAGTATACCCAGTACATGTTGTTTTACGGCGCTGATTATTTGTCCGCATGTATTTTTTTATTTTTTTTTATTTTATTTTTTGCTTTATTAATTATTTGCTTTTTAAAATCTTATACTTAAACTAGCTTTTCTTAATTAAAGAGGGGTTTTTTTTCTTGGCATAGAGAATATATTTGAGTGAAGTTGTAGCCTCCAAATTCTTGATATTTTGTTTCAAGCAATTGAATGTACAATGTATCTTCATGATATAATCCATGGTAAACTCTATAACAATTGACTTGATAAACGATTGACTTAGCTATTACAGGATTTCATGGCGGAAAGTTTTCTTCAATTGAAGTAGGGACCGTTTTCATTTCGATAGCGCCAGAACATCCGTACAGACGTTTTGAGTCATTAAGTTTATATTTTCTGTTAGTCTCAATTTACATCACATTTTTCCCATTGGCATTCTTTGGCAAATATAACAAATATATTGTACAAATTCAAACTCTCCCAATTTTAGTTTATTTTATTCAGATTCAATTACTAGCATTAGTACATTAAGGTCATGTTAAACGCACCGTAGCACTAAACAATTCACAGTCATTGGTTGTTTTCTATGAACTTATCTATTTAAGATATATGCGGAGTTTTATTTTACTGCTTTGTCAGAATGTTCTTGATTTCTTGCCTCCCTAACAGACCCATGAGAAGCAGATGACATTACCCGGCGATGTCAAGTCGCTGACCAGTTCCATCAACATAGGGGAGGTGCTGGAGGTCACACAGCCGTCCATCATAGGACGAGGTCAGGCAATATATCTATCTCTCTCTCTCTTTCTCTCTCTCTTTCTCTCTCTCTCTCTAGAACTACTCTAGTATATGTAGCATTTACACAATGTGGACATACTGTTGTACAGTATTATAGTAGGTTTGTTAGTGTTAATGTATCCATTTATGTACAGGAATATGCCGCGATGAACCGCTGACAGACTCCGGTAAAAAGCTCCAGCTCATAAAGATGCTGTGTCTTACTGTTCTACCCATCCTCGGACTGTGGGCCTACACTGTTTATACCCTGGCAGACATTATCGAGGCCAAAAACGAAAACGAATCGGTAAACAAATCATTTGATGATCTGCATCCATTTTTTACTTACTGCAACTGCATACTGTTTCATATCTCGTTTGCTCTTGTTTGCTACAGACAAGAAGTGCTCTTGAGTTCAGCGTTGAGCTTGGTAAACTGGTCCACCATCTTCAGAAAGAACGCGATATGAGTGTGTTATATCTCAGCGCCCTCGGACCGCAGACAAGAACATTCTTGCTGGCAGAGTACATCGAAACGGACCAGGCTATCAGCAAGCTCTCAAGATGGCCTGGAAACTTGGACGAATTAGAACGAGAAAAATTTGACACTCGCGAAAATTTACAGCAGTACCTTTCGCGGCGGCGCCAGGTTCTGAGTCCCACCCGGTACAGCCTACAGGACGAGATAGAGTTCTACTCCAGTATCATAGAGGTGGTCATCATATGGATGTACAACTCGATAAACGAGTCCAAATTTGCGCTGGTCTGGAAGACTTTAGTAGCTTACCAGAAACTGACCAGCGCCAAAGAGGCGGTGGGGGTAGAACGGGCCTTAGGAACCGTGTACTACGCTAATGGAGGGTTCGAGAATCACGCTTACTTCGAGATGTATAATAACAGAGTGCATAACTTTCGAGCGTATTATAAAACGGCGAGGAGGTATTCCAAACGAGTAGTGGACCTATACACAGTGAACGTGGCCTCGGCCGGCAACAATGTGACGGAGATCATAGACAGCTACAGATTCGAGATCCAGCAACACGTCCAGGGGATCAACAACACACAGGCCAACCTAGCCAAGGCCCGCTGGTGGTTCGATAACATGACCCTGTACCTGGATACCCTGCTAGACATTCAGCAAGACCTGGGTAACGAGATTCTGTTTGTTCTAGACAGCGTGCTGGAGAACGCAACTAGAGACCTGGCTGTCAGCGCCATCTTTTTGGTGGTCGTCATTCTGATGTGTCCGCTCATTATCTTTGTGACAGAGAACTTGACTAGTGTTATTCAGAAATACGCCTTAACCCTCGTTGACAAAACAAAGGAATTAAGTTTAGAGAAAAAAGTGACAGACTCGTTGTTATATCAGATGGTCCCTAAGCAAGTTGCCGACAAACTCAAGAAAAGCGTTCATATTGATGCGGAATATTTCAAGTCTGTGACAATTTTCTTCTCCGACATATGCGGCTTTGCCACCATTTCTACCACCTCTTCTCCAATGGACATAGTTCAACTTCTGAACACGATATACGTCACGATCGACGATTTACTAGATGACTACGACGTCTATAAAGTGGAAACGATCAACGACTGTTACATGGTGGCCTCGGGTTTGTCTTTTATCAACACTGTATTACCTTTATTAGCCAATGCCAGATCTTAATTATTAAATTTCTATCAAACAATTTTTTCAGGTTTGCCAAATCGGAACAAAGACAAACATGCCGGAGAAATCGCGACATTTGCTTTGGATCTCTTGGCTCTAATGAAGCACAAACAGTTTACAATTCTTGGAGACAGACGGATAGAACTCAGAATTGGCGTCAACTCCGGTTTGTATTGATACCAAATTATTAACACATTTGAAAAATTTTGTTCAGAATTGACTATCTTTGAACAATTTCTCACAGGTCCCTGCATGGCTGGTATAGTGGGCTCCATTCTGCCCCGGTATTGTCTGTTCGGCGACACTGTCAACACGGCATCTAGGATGAAGTCCATCAGCTTACGTAAGTCAGACTGAAATTGACGAAAACTCATCTCTCCACCAAAAAGTGTACGCACGCCAACTCTAATTCAACATTAATTGATATTTTTTTCTTTTATCAACAGCAAACAGGATAAACATCAGCCAGTCTACCTACACAGCTCTCCACAAAATCGGCGGATTCGTTGTCAGGAAGCGCGGGACAGTCCTTGTCAAGGTAAGAAGTTTGGTGGCTAATAACCACACTCTCTGAAAATTTTACCCACACTGCTTTAAGATTTGGTTGAAATGTTACAGGGCAAGGGAGAGATGGTCACTTACTGGTTGATCGGGAAGAAAAAGTCAGAGGAAGGTGGCTCCTTCCATCTCACCGACTCCGAATCTGTCGACGAGGTCGACGCTCCGAGAGAGGAGCTGCCAGGGGAAATCACCCAGTTTACGGATCCGCATCTGCGCTCTGCCCTCTCACTGCCACTTCCGGGTCGCCAGGCTGCGGTGACAATGACATACTCTCAACAACATGGAAGCACCCCAAACGAGACATCCGGAAAAAACGAGGAGAAACCGGAAAAGGAAAAGACGGGCCTCCGGGCGCTGATTTCAGAAAAACTGGACAAAGTTGCGCGTGTTCTGCCAAATACATTCCAACTGACGGAGGAAAACGGGGAAAAAGAAGAGGACAAATAACAGTAATCCGATAAAAATATGAGGACTTGTAAGAAACGCTAAATATGAGTTGTTGAAATGTTACACTGTTATTTTGTGATGTTTATGAAATCATTTGACGATTTTAAATACTTATTACGCTTGTTGTTATGCTAATCAAGACCCCTTTGTGAGATTTTTTTCTGTTTATTGTTAATAAAGATGTAAGAGAGAAATTGATAGGTAATTTGTGGTATTTAGTTACAAATTTGTTGATAAATGTTATGCTAATCTAGTGTTGTTCTATATAGATACCTTGTCTTTATACCAGATTTTTGTCAAGTCTCCTGATTTTAATTTTAAAAGTGTGATTTTTGTGCTTGTACCTGACTAAGTGGAATTTCTAATAAATTCTGGTATTTTACCCAGTTCTTTTTTTCACCAATCACTGTCAGTAAGTTACACGTTCTTTCACCGTTCATCACATATATCATTATGATTGATTTGGAATGATTTTGCAATTGCCGAGCGCAAACGTACATGTAGAATCTGTGCGCTCGCACACTGAACGGTGGCGCACTGCAATGGCTAGTGGGATTTTTTATATTAAGAAATGAAATTATTTCAACACTAAGAGAAATACATAAACTAAGCCGTTTAATTTGCAATGAGAGGGATGGTTAGTCAGGGCCATTTTTAGACTATTTTAATCTCCTGGAGACGAAGAGCTCTAAATAAAGGTATAGGAAAATGCTTAACTTTTAAAGCTTATATAATTAGATTTTTCTTTAATAAATATTAGTTTATGGTAAAAAAAACATTATGTTTAAATTTTAAGGTCTGCTTGGTAAATTGTTGACCATCCAGCCTTTTCATACTTAATACATGGTGACATAATTTGCAAAGATTCTGATTTCAAAAAGAAATCTAGTCTAGTTTGTTTTGGGTTTTTTTTCTCCAAGTATATCTTTTCAAAAGAGGGTTGTTTTCTCGAAAGACGTCAATAAGATTTAGTGAATCCATTAGTTTTAAAACTTCTGATCCGGCTTTAGAAGTATTTAGATTCTTATACTTCTTCATCCAGAATAAGTTTTTAAACTCGTGTCTATTAGAGTACTGAAAGTAATTTTAATATTTACCCGACCATAGAATACTATTCTCTATTCAAATTAACAGCATTAAGTTAAAATTTTCTAACTTTCGATTGCCGCTGAAATAATTCTACTTAATAAAATTGATATCCCTTTTCAACATGGTATGAATCTTAGGGAAAAAAATTACTCGTTCCCTTTTATAAATTTATATATATCAGTCAATTATGTTTTGTACATAAATTCATTCATAAAAGTATTGCTGAAATGATGGAAAAAAAATATCGTGTATGTATATATAAATATATATATATATATATATGTATGCTTGTAAAGCATCCATATAATATGCTATGGAATCAGAAGTCGGACCAAGGAGTTTATATAGAAGCTTCCACTTTTTGAAAAGTTATTCAAATGATCTTTGAAGCAAAAATAAACATTAATTTATAATTTATTATAATTTCAATATCTATAAATATAATTTAGTTGTTTACTGGTACTGATAATATGATAAAAATGCCCCATTAAGACCACTAACAAGTTGAATATTTACCGTTTCTGAAGTAGACCGTTGATAAAGGCAACGTTGGAAACAAAAGATATTCGGTTCAACCTTATAGGAAATATTAGTTTGGTGGGTTTTTTTAGCAAAACCAGATCTTACCACTTTTATTAACGACAAGGGCCTAAAATAAACCTCACAAATATTCTGGACCTAAATAAGTATATATATATGATTTACTAAACATGTACTTGTTCTCTTGATTTATATAGTATTATCTTGGGATTCGGTAAAATCTAGATTCATGCGGAATGCAACTTGAAAAAGATAAACAGCAGATTTGGTTATCATCTACTGACTTTCAACTTCGTCACAGAAGAAACAACTAATTTTATTCATGTAATGCACTAAGTACTTTATTGTTCAGCAATATTACTTGAACCACCATTTTGCGCAGTGAGATATCCTTATAACTCGGTGAGTACCATCATTCTATGAGCATTTATCATTGAAATATTCATGTAATATAATCAGGGAAAAAGATTGAAAAAATGCATATGGTCTATAAAGAAATAATCTTGTAAAAAGGTTTTTCTGAATTTTATAGTACAGATCAAAGCTTCAGGTGCAACAACATATAAGTAATGTCAGCTCACATGTACCAGCATGACGCATGCGTAAAAGTGTCGTAATTGAAAGTACCTCCATGATATTTCACAACTTTGCAATCAACTCATGACGTCACAAATTACCTTTAGATTTTCGAGATTTATGTAAAGGTAAATGGTTAACCAAATACTAAAAAAATAAATGTATTAGAAATATTAAATCATGGTCAACCACATAATTTTTATATGATTTTAAAATTGCTTTAAGAAGATCGCATTTTTTCAATAGGGAAAACATAAATGGTACAAAACAAACCAGTATATGTATAATTTGGCAACAACAAGAGGAACATTCCAGATTTATTGGTATAATTTGCAACAATCAGCCCAAACTGAATATGTCTCTAATGGTCCAAGATGTTTAGCACCCAATTTTGTCAGCGGAAATCATCATATTGGATGCCATAGCAACAGCACAAACATGCTATTGCTGTTGAAATTGTTGTGATGTGCAGACATATTGAAAAGGTTAAAATAAGCCGGATTTTGGCTTTTTGGATTATGTAAGTAATGCTTGATTATTAATTCTTAATTTCATGAAATTTATTACGAATCTATTAAACATAACTTTTAAAAGAAACCATGGAGTATTTTTTTTTTCTAAATTTCCTTTCGTTTTGTGTTTGTGTTTTATTTGAAATATAATTACCAGTTCTGGAATAAATCATTGAAAAGTTAACCTTTCATAAACTTTTAGTGTTCTGGTTTTTTCATGGATATATTTTAATCTTATTCTCACGTTATTTGTTTGTTTTTTAGTAAAAGAATTAATAGGATAATTTATCATTATTTGAAATTTGTTTTAAAGTCCTTAAGAAAAAAAAATAAACAATGTGATCTCAATTTGTAATTATGAAAAAGTTATATAAGAAAATATCTTTAAATAATCAAACTTAAAGTCTTATTCATATATCTCTTCGTTTAGAAATTGAAAATCCTCGACTTAGGAAAGGATTCGCACATGATGTTAAAATAGAATTAACATCCATAAAATTAAGGTATGTATAAGTTCTGGTCATGCTAAGAAAAATACCATTTCAGTTGATTTCCTTTGTCGGTTTATTTAAACAATAAAATGCTTTCTTTGGTGATTCGTGTGGGATAAGAAGGTAGCGACATTGCAGAAAAAATACATAACGCGGGTTATGTATTTTTTTCTGCAATGATCGCTGCCTTTATAAACATTTTATTGTTTATATTTACATCTTTCTTTTATCAGATTATTGAATTAATCAAAAAAGTATGTAAAAGTAACTAAATTATTGTTAATGTACATGAGTACGTTAGATAAAAGAAATAGCTAAGTCTTCATATATGGGAATTTGAGTCTGGCATTTCGTGCAATCCTTATTTTCCTTAGGTTGCTGAAGGTTTCGACCGATCGATAAACTGGTTAGAACTGGGTCGTGTAGCTGTTAATATATCTTATTAATTGGTCAGTTTTTATATTTGAAGTTGGAAAGCAAAAGTTCCTAGATTTGGGACGTCATTGTAAATTGCCGTAATAATCAAATGACAGAACCATTTTTATGATATCGAATTTACTTGCTTAGTTTTCGCTAAATCTCTTCAAAAAATATAATTTCTTGGTAGATGAGTGGGAATAAGCGGCTTTCTGATTCGTCAAAGACGAACATGGCGATGCCCAAGGCCAGAAACATTTACCAAGACGATGACGCAGGGAAGATGGTTTTCTTACCGGAAATTGATAACCCAAGCAAACAGACTTCCTTTAGTAGAGGTAAATAAACGTATAATATAGAATTCTCAAGAATAATGAGAATATTGAAAAATAAACTTAAATAAGAGAAGATAGGTGCAATATTGAAAACGGGATGTAATTCTTCATAGGCATCTGCTGTAACGCGCCACCCCTGACGGATTCGGACAAAAAGATCCAGCTGATTAAGATGTTATGTCTCACTGTGTTACCAGTACTTGGGGTGTGGTCCTACAGCGTGTATATGCTCTCAGATACAATCTCACTCAAGAGCGAAAACGAGGCGGTACGTAAATACAGGTTTATTTTTATTGTCAAATTGACAAACGAAAAAAAATTCCGTTTTTTCTTCGTGAATACGGTATTTGCACAATTACTTATAATTTGATTTTCTTTTTTCGTGGAAAAATTAATATTATCCATGACTTTGACAGACCAGGAAAGCTTTAGTGTACAGCGTAGAACTGGGGAAGTTGGTCCACCACTTGCAAAAAGAGCGGGACATGAGTGTTCTGTATCTTAGTGCTCTACGTCCGGAAACCAAAACATTTCTCCTGGCAGAATATATAGCAACCGACAAAGCGATAACGAGGCTTCCGGTCTGGCCCGGAAACCTAGATAAACTTGACAGAACGGAATTCTCGACTCGCGCCAACTTAGTGCAACATCTTAACCGCAGACGACAGTCACTGACGCCATCCGAAGTGTACATTCAAGATGAGATCGACTTCTATACTCGAATTATCAAAGTCGTCATCGTATGGTTGTACGACTCAATCAACGAATCAAAATTTGCCGTCGTCTGGAAAACGCTTGTAGCCTATCAAAAGTTGACGAGTGCAAAGGAAGATGTCGGGGTAGAAAGAGCTCTTGGGACAATGTTCTATGCCAACGGTGGATTTGAGAACCATTTTTACTATCAGATGTATTATAGTCGAGTACACAACTTTCGTGCTTACTACAAGACGGCTCAGTTGTACTCGGATCGTGTTCGACTCTTATACTCGTATGTAGTGAGCGAGGCCGGGAACAATCTCACCGACATCATCGATTCTTTCCGGTCAGAAATCTTGCACAACGTAAAAGATGGTAACAACACGTTTCCGGAAATGCAGAAGGCCCGTTGGTGGTTTGACAATATGACCATGTATCTAGACACTTTATTAGACGTACAACAAGACTTGGGAGAAGAAATCCTCGCGATTTTGGACACCGTGATCGAAAAAGTCCAGACTGACCTAGCCGTGAGTGCGACCCTTCTAGTAGTGGTTATTCTTATGTGCCCGTTTGTCATTTATATGACGGAGTACGTCACTTCCGTTTTCCATAAATATGCTTTAACTCTTATTGACAAAACGAAAGAACTAGCTCGAGAAAAGGCGCGAACCGACTGTCTCATTTACCAGATGATACCTAAACCAATCGCCGACCAAGTCAAACACAGCAAAAACATAAAGCCGGAGTACTTCAAGGTCGTGACCGTCATGGCGTCCGATGTTTGCGGCTTCTACAAAATGTCTTTGGAGTGCTCTGCATTACAAATAGTCGATTTGCTAAACACTCTGTATGAAGCCATCGACAAGCTGTCAGAAACCTACAACATGTACAAGCTAGAAACACTAAACGACTGTTATATGGCCGTGTCAGGTTTGTAAAACACAAATCCTGTTTTTAAACCTAATTACCAGAAACACACTAAAAGAGTAGATAAAAAGTATCACCTTCTTTTGCAGGTTTACCAGACAGAAATAAGTACCACGTAACGGAGGTTGCAAACTTTGCCCTACAACTGATTGACTTGATAAGCAAGCGCCAGTTCATTGTGAATGAAGATCGCATCGTTCAAGTGAGAATTGGGATCAATACAGGTATGTCATAAAGTATTTGAACAATTTTACGTCAAGGTCCCTATACGGCGGTTATTTTCAATACATGTACTTCATTATTTTTTTGCAGAAAGCGGGGTTAATAAATGACGTCATCGATGTTTGTTTAATGGTCATTTTTTCAAAACTTTTCAAAACAAACAGCTGGTTGGTAGATTGCATCATCCGATTTTATTTTAGGTCATCGTGTTTCAGACATTACAATATTGCTTATGTTTTGATGCCTCCTTGTTTCATGTATATGGTGACTAATGACGTCATCAATGTTTATTTTTAGGTCCATGTGTGGCGGGAATCGTCAATACTGTGATGCCTCGTTATTGCGTGGTTGGGGAAACTGTCAACAACGCGGCAAGAATGATGTTTTACAGTACAGGTATATTTACTGCAAACAATTAAACATATCATGCATTTAGATTATAAAGTTAACACTTTACCTATTTGTTATTCGAACTTGCAGCTAATAGAATCAACATCAGCCATGGGACCTACACTGCCTTAGAGAAGACGGGAAACTACATCTTAAAGAAGAGAAACAAATTGGTTAGTAATTACATTCTACTCAATAATATGATCTATGTTTCCCAAGACCTTTCATTCAGCCTTTTTTTTTTTTTTATTGAAAAACAATTTCAGGGCAAAAACAGTATGTACTGGCTAATCAAGAAGATAGGCAATGGAACCAACGAGAACAAAGACTCCATTATATCATCTATATCATCGGAATCGGAGTCTGATAAATCAGAACCCACTCCTGACCAGAGTAACTCCGCGGAGGAGAGCCAACACGAGGACATCCCCTTCCCGTTTCGAGCACGACTTCCAATGCCAAACTATAACGAAGATGAAGACGTACATCTGAGTGCCAGTAAACAAGACATGTTCGCAGAAACTCAGCCAAAACCGGAAGAAGTGGTGGCGCCAACTCTCACCTTCCAGAAACCAAAGGACGAGAATCTCGCGGACCAGAACGATCTTGCAAAAGATGCGCAATACAACAATGTGAAAATAGCACTCAACCTGGTATAGAGTAGCGTTGTCGATAGAACCCGACCGATTTTTGACAAAGAAAGAAATTTTAACTAATATGTCATGCAGTACAGACCTAGTCTTTCATCTGTTTATACATCTTGATGAAAATGGCTTGCATGTTGTAATATTGTCAACTTTCCTATAACCAGACACTTAGAGTTCTTTGATAGACTTCTCTACCAGTGTTAATTATTTTTGTGAAATGTAAAGATGTTTTAATATTTGTTCACTTTTTGTATTAAAACCTGCAGATATTTCCCTAGTCCATGTGTATTTTTAGGTGTGATAGTTACATGTCAGATGTTGGTGTTTTTCTTTTTCTATCATATAATTGACAAGGTACAGTCTGTGTGCACTCTAATTCTGATAATTTATTTCATGAATAAATAGCTTACATTTCATATCAACATTTGTTTTTCAAGATTTATCGTATATAACTGTTTTGGATAAAAAATTTAACGATTAGGCTTTAATATTTCAAGTAATATAAAGACAACCTGGAAATAAATACACTTTGTTGTAAATATACTCAGTATTTCCATCATTATCATGTTCTACGTAGTTCCTTTGCTTATAATATCCTGTCCTAAAATCAAAGATTCCCTCACGATTCCACCGGGAGGGGGCGCAGTGACAAGCACCTGTTTTACGTCACCGCCATCCTTTACATCACCCCCAGCAGACATTGCCAAACTGACATTTGTTTCTTCCTTCTTTAATGAATTCTTTGCCATGTCTAACTCTCTGCTGTCTTGTGCCGTTGGTTTGTTGGACAATCCTTCTTTCTCGTTTTCAACCTCGGGCTTCGGTCTCGGTTTTCGCCGTCTTCTACGTCTTCGTGGTTTTCCTGTTTTCATCACCTTGCCATGTTTAATGTCTATAAACCTTATTTCTTTCACTTCTTCCAGCAAATGTACGAACTCTTGATCAACACAAACATTCTATAAAAAAGAATTTAAGACAAAATATTAAAAGAGCTAGTAAGCAGATCTACTAGAGAAAGACAAGAATCCTAAGCAATGCTGAAAGATACCTTCAGATCTACATTTTCTAACGCAGTTAATGATTTGGGGTCTTCTATACTTTTCAAGATGTGCAGGGAAGATTCGTTCGTCAAAAGGTTATCGCCAATCTACAAGTAAACAGCCGAAAAGTATAACAGTACTGTACAATCATGCTCTACCCTACATTGTGTAAATAATCTTGGTGAATGAAGCATGTATATCATTGAATTTTAGATTTTTTAAACATTCGTCAAAGAGATGTTAGCTAGCATTAAGACTTGCACTACAGAATTCTATTAACTACCACTAGCGTTTTGAGGGTGTCATTGTACTTGAGTCCCTTGGCTAGAACCTGTATATCTTCGTCCACCATTCTGTTGTAAGACAGGTCCAGTTCCCTCAGAGTCCGGTTCTTCTTCAGTGCTAACGCCAGACCCTGACTACCTTCCCGTCCGAACCCGTTAAAACTGATGTTAAGGCGCTTCAAACCTACATTTTTCTGTATATGTACATATATAAAACTAAACTAATAGGAACCCTTTAAATATAATGGTCAACATTTTGAGTTATGAATATTTAGAGCGAGAAATATTGCTATAAATTGACTGTGACCTTGACACCCTTTGCAAACGCCTCAGCAGATCGTCCATTGATGTGGTTCCAGCTGATGTCAAAGGATTCCAATCTGTCGTTGTTTTCTACAACATCAGTAATCATCTTTCCCTTAATAAAAATAATTATCGGTATATCCCTCTATGTAATACTTATTTTCATTTCGACACCTCAAATTTACATTACTTGGTGAGTTTAGATTACCTATGGCACGTCCAAATTCAATGCCCGCTCGTTCTGCAAAGTGGTTGTTGGATAGAATAACTTCTCTTAAACTTTTGGATTTCTAGGAATAATTTGGTAAATACAGAAGGTCATTATGCATTGAAATTTGACAACGCACCTTATAAACTAACCAATTGCTACATCAGTTTATCTTACCTCAATGAGATCGGCAAACAACACGGAATCGTCATCTTTGAATCCGTTGTCTGTAAAGTTTGACATCGTTAAAAATCAATTAAGAATTACTAGAGAATATGGTTAGCCTTAAAACAATGTTTTCTATGCTAGTGGTTGCTGTATACTAGAGTTTCCAGAATACTCACTGCTCAGGTCAAGATATTCAAAGAGGGAGAGATTTTGCACGGCTTTGCAAAGAATTCTAGCTCCCTCGCTGCCCAAATTATTGTTTGATAGATTCTAAAAGAAATTATGATAATGTTACCTCAAAGATTCAAAGATATTAAAAAACATGAGCATGATGAGATGGCAAGCCAACTTACAACATGGGTGATCGACATGGTCTCCAGACAGGCTTCCGTTAAGTGATTCAAACCAAAAGGTCCGATATCGTTGCCCTTGATATCCAGATATACTATGTTGTGGTCTAGCTGGTAAAAATCCAGACAAAACAGCTGTTTATTGTAGTATAAAATATACGGCGAAAGAGTATAATGTTCCGTTTTAGAACAGAATTCCTAAATAGGGGCTTCAAAATTTTTCAGATGCATGGCGTATCTTTCATCCTATATGGTCATTTTAAGCGTCAACGCTACAAACAAGTGTTTTACTGAATCAATACTTGTAATAAGTATAAGAAGTACAAAATTACATTGACATTCAAAATATGGCTCGAAGATAGATCATAGTTGCATTTCAAAAACAAAAACAAAAAAAGGAAAACAGTTTAGCATTGACCTTTAAGATATGACCTCTGATCAATGTCGTGACCTTTTACCAAGATCATGAGACATATCTATTTTGGAACGTAAGATTTTTTATTAATACCATGAGTGGAGCAGCAAGCGCCATGG
The DNA here is from genome assembly GCA_016163765.1 of Magallana hongkongensis. Taxonomy (NCBI): domain Eukaryota; kingdom Metazoa; phylum Mollusca; class Bivalvia; order Ostreida; family Ostreidae; genus Magallana; species Magallana hongkongensis. Next base: position 58,071,439 of record WFKH01006014.1, on the reverse strand, counting down.
CACCCCTGGGTCCAAGTCCACAGTAGGGCACCGCTAGGGTGTTTCTGATGGGGTTTCTAAGGTAACTACTGAGCGGAATGACATTGAGCCTCCTACACTCCCGTTTGTATATTTCCTGTCTCACTTCATGCGGTTCCAACGCTCGAGTAGGGGCTAAAAAAACAAAAGAATTTATGTATAACATTTAAAAAAAATAATTACCTGTGACATTTTTTTCATATTTCAAATAATATTGCTTGTAGCAGTTTCAAAAAAACCCACCCATTCGTTTTGTCACACTTACACACACACACAAACAGGGTCTTACTGAGTTCCAGTCGGAAGCTGTCGAAGTCTTCCCTGACCGGTTCCTGGTGAGTGACGGGCCTTGAGATGTCGGTCAGAAACAGGAGTTCCTCCTCCGTCTCCCTGTCGATGTCTGCCCCTCCCAGCCGCGACCTCCTCAGGGTGCTGCTGGCGCTGGTCACGGCGCGCACAGGAGGGTCATGTGACACAGTGGACTTCTAAATAGTGACCATCAGAATATACATCATATATTCAAAGAGAGGATTTACCCCCTCCCACCGGTTGTTTACTCCACCCTTCATTTCTATTATCATGATATCTATATAATTCGTAATTGCAGCAACCAAAATCTGAAGACCACCAGAGTTTTATTCTCTGTATTGTTAATTCAGTCGCTGAATTTTTATTATATGAACCCTGTAAATATTTAAAGCTTTTTTTTTAAGTCAATCAGTGCAAAAAAGTTCTCCACCTACCTCTTTGGTTAGAGTCGACATTTTGTAGACTTTGGCAGAGCTCTCGACAAACTACAGTTGTTTCACATAAATAAAGGAATTTGGCGGAACGTGCACAACAATGACATCTCGTTATCGACTTTTCACCATTTAAAGCATTATAAAATAGTTAAAGGTTGACCTCTATTGAATTTTGTTGACATGAAAAGTTATCGTTTTGTTTTAAAGATTTCGTTCTGTCTATGGAATAATGCTTGCACGTGTAGCTGTATGGCAACACTGCTCCGGAAAGGGATAAATATTTAGAACTGGAGAACTAAGCAACACAATTCTTCTTTTTGTTCACTTTTATATTCATTCTATTAAAAAAAAAATTCCCAATGAAATAATAATTGTAATTTCAATATACCTTAATTAAAGAAAACCCATTCATTGAAGAGTGTGTTGTTGGAGGATTAACACAAGAGACAATGTACAGTTATCGCTCTTAACAGAGGGTCAATGGACCTTAAATCAAAGAGAAATACTTATGTATACAAAAAAAATGTCTATTTTTACTACTCATTTAAGACCTTTCTCTTTTTATTAGTAACTCTGTCAATGATTTTTGCGAACATGTAAGTATAACTTTAGGTTGCGGAAAAGTAAAATCTTTTTCTATTTTCAATATTTGTGGATTGATAAATAAAACGGAATGGATATGTTACATCTCACAATAGTTGTGGATAAATCAGCCATGCAACCTGTTCTTCAACAGGTCTAGGCTATAGAGGAATAGCCAGGAAAAAAGCCAGTCTGTCGAGTTGTACATACTGCTGCACCAGATAGCAAATGAAATGTTCAACTAACAGGAAAGTGCAAATGCTAATATAAACACACATTTTTACTTTTATATTGTTACCTGCCTAAAAGTAAAACAATAAATTACCAATATAACACAGTAAACGGCAGTCTGGATGCACGTCTGGGATAAAGGAAGGAAATAACATTTGATGACCTAACATTAAACAGCTGGTAAATACCAATACAAAACTAAACACTTTGCCTTCTTCAAAGTGTTTTAACCCCCAAACAATTTACACAAATATATCTACATCTACATATACTAGCATGACATTGTTTTCTTTGAGATGAACTCTTTTCATGCATTTTGTCCCATTTATACTGCTACTATTCTCTGTTCTTTTCTTTTTAATGCTCAAAGTAGGATGAACCAACAAAAAAAATTATAAGAAAATGAATTTATTTACATTGACATATTTACATATTTATTCCCATTCTCTCACATAAACATATGGCACAAAATCTCTTACATTTCTTTAACAAACACATGACAAAAATAGCCACATTGTCAAATGATATCAACATGAAGCAAATATCAAGAATATTGCACAAAATGTCATGGAGCATTCAGTGTCTGCTGTAGAATGCTGCATCATTACACAAAATAAATCAATAACCTGTCAGACAAAATATTTTAGCTGCTACATGCATGAAATAATGTATGTATTCTGAATCAACAGGAGACAAAAAGTAACTCTTACATAGGAAGTGACCCTGTTCCTCAAGAAACACAGACAAATAAATCATTCTGATGTCCAGTGTTCATATAAAATCATGTCAAGTTGAAAGAGAAGAATCATGGATGTACAAGAGTATAAATACAAAGGAATCATGATACTTAACAAATGTAGTTAGAGCTCGAGTGCAAGCTCAAGCCATGATGGAATGGACACAGAAATCAAAACCAATCTGAGCCATCAAAATTTGTTTAACTCTGAGATTTGATAGAATAAAGTTGGTGGGTCAAGCTTAAAGATTCAATGTATCTCCAAAAAAATAAAATACATTTACTGGTACATATATGTATAAATGTAACAAACAAAATAAACACACATAAGTACTAATATAGCTTATCCTTTGGAAGTCCTTGCGAATTCATGCTAAATAATGACCACAGATGTATAAATGTTTTCATAAAGACACACAAAGGACAGAAATGGAATGAATTTTGATCTGTTTCTATCTAAAGCTAGGGAATGCATGTTGTACATGGTCCAAACTATTTGGCAACGAATACTGGACAATCTATCACTACGAGTCATAGAAAAAGGTTTCCTCCATCACAACATAGCTTAGAGCCGTGCTAGACACACTTCACAGAAAGCACCGAAGAGTTCCACACATCTGAGCCGAGTCACTCCGCTCACGGTGGTATCACCAAAATCTCAAGGATTCCCTGCAAGACCAAAGCCTGTTCTGCTCCTCTCATTTAAACAATGGTATAGGTTCAATTGACTAGACTGCAACTTCAAATACATGTACACAGAATATTTTATGAAGGTATTTCCTGAATTAATATTGTTGTTAATTGCATTTATGCTTTTTTCAAGTTTCTGTTTTTTTCATTCTGATATGGGAATTTGGGAATTCTGATTTTTCAATCATTAATTTATTTTTCAGTCCTTTATTTGTATCTCCTTGAGTACGTCTCTGAGACGTCACAGTGATTAGGCTTTGGTTGGTCCTCTATTTACCCATACCACTCTTTCATGTCCTCAATTTACACATACCACTCTTTGACATCCTTCTTCTTCCCTGACTTCCCACCCCCACCACTGTGGTTACCTAGCAACGCTCCATTACCCTGCTGTTGTTTCTTTTCTAGAAATGCAAAGTTCTGACTTTCGTCCACTTTATACGTGCCTTCGTCACGACTCCGAAATTTATACAGTGCTATTATTAGAATGATGAGTGCTACTAAAACCCCGCCCACTATGCCTATAATGAGGGCGAGGTTTGGTGTTTGTGTCACTTCCTGTTCCCTGCTGGAGTTTGCAGGGAGTCGAGGGTAATACTCAGTGGAAGGTTTAGAGCCCTCTATGTTAAGCTGTCCCGAATTGGAAGCGTTTTTGTCTAGCTTCATTAAGTTGGTGCTCTCCACTTGATTGTCACAGTTCAGTAAATCCTTGGAATAGCAAGGTCCAGTGTCAGTGCTGAAAGTAAAGACAGATGATTCTGATGGAAAAGTTTATAACAAGTATTACATTTTGAATAATTTCTTTAACTAAAATTTTTAAAAAGTTAACACATGTATTGGTAAATGACTAACCTTTTGGGTGGCGGCTTGGTGGTGGGCTTGTAAGTGAACTTGACAGTGGTGGAGATGATGTTGTCCGAGGATTCCTCCTGGGCACAGTCATCCTCGTCATCCTCTGGACACCTGATTCCTCCCTCTCCTGATCCTGCCGGGACGATGATGTCATCTGTTACTCCGTCGTGTGGGGTCGTCTGCTGATTGGTATTAGAAAGTAGTATATAGTGCATTATAAGAATATGTGAAGTCTGTTAAGATTTTCATTGAAAAGTATTTGAAAAAAATCTATTTTTTAATTGTTTTAATCAATTCTGAGAAAACAAGTTTAAGTTTTTTAAGAATATTCAAGCATCATGCAATTTAATGAGATTAACAACCTCTGTTGAACCAAATATTCCATCCTTTATTAAAATTGTGTTCATTATATAAAGTTTTTGAAATAGATAATTAAAATTGTTAAAATAAAGCAAACCTCAAAGAAAAGATGGAAATAAACTTTCAAATGTGAAATTTTTCTTTTTATTTCAAAGAGTTAGAAGTGCTGGAGAGAAAGAAAGAGAAGAGACAGAAAAAGAAGGTGAAAACAGATATGTATGGAACATCATGCAATCAATGATGTCATAAGAAATTTATAAACTAAATATATATCATCTAAGCAATCCATTCAATTTGTTAAGATGAAAAGATGGGATTAATGCTAGCTGAGGTAGAGTTATAAATTCAAGTCATCCACCACTTTGCTGTTATCAATAACCAACTTTCTCCTCTACGCACTAGCTGATGTAACATGCTATTAGGGATCTTTTATACCCCCATGACTCTTCACTAACTGTTTCAGCTATGATGTATTAGTAGGAATACTTTATTCCTCATGATCCTCCATTACTGTTAAATTATGATGTGTTAGTAAGGATCTTTCATTCCTCGTGATCCTCCACCTACTTAGTTATGATGTGTTAGTAGGAATACTTTATTCCTCATGATCATCCACATATTACTGTCTCAGTTATAATGGGTTAGTAGGGATCTTTCATTCCTCATGTCATGATGGTCCTCCATTCACTATGTTATGATGTGTTAGTTGTGATCTTTCATTCCTCATGATCCTCCACTAACTGTTTCAGGTATCATGTGTTAGCAAGGATCTTTCACTCTTCATGGTCCTCCAATTACTTAGTTATTATGTGTTACTTGTGATCTTTTATTCTTCATGTATGATAGTCATCCAATCACTAAGTTATTATGTGTTAGTTGTGATTGTTCATTCCTATGATCCTCCACTATCTTAGTTATCATGGGTTAGTAGGGATCTTTCATTCCTATGATCCTTCACTTACTGTCTCAGTGATTGGATGAAACGTAAACTGAACCACTTCCTCTCCCCCCAGCACTACCCCCACCTCCTGGCTCCGCCCCAGCCTAATGTCAGCCCAGGGCTTCATCTGGTTCAATTCGGCGGAGTCGGTCTCTAGCTTCCTTGGAATCACATGATGGACAGCGTCCTCATATCGACTACTGCTCTTCTTATAATCCACATCTATGGTCTTCCAATCCTCCTCTTTACTGGTCATATCTTGGTTCCCGCCCCCTGACCCCTGGTAGTCCGCCCGGTTATCGAAGTCTGCGTCATCACTCATGTAATCCAACAGAATATTCTGTGGTTCTTGTCTTAAGTCATCTTTAAGTTTTAACTCCTCAGAATTCATCAAGGAGAATTTTATGACATTATCTTTGCTAGACAATTGTTCATTTTTTGAATTGCTAGTATGCTTGCTGGTGCTATAGGGTGAAAGTACCTCTCTAGAATTTCTTCTCTGAGCTCTCTTGATGCCTATTTTCCTAATATCATTTTTTCTGTCTATCTTAAGAGAGTGATAAACTTAATTATACAAACAACTAAAAAAAAAATCACACATGTGTATCAAACTGAAGCAATGTTTAAAATAAAAAAGAGAATTTTCAAACTAAAGAAATTTTAATGTTGACAGAATGTGAAATGGCAAGTGTAAAGGAAAGCCTAGATAGAACAGTTTGGTAAGAATCAGAGAATGACACATACCCTTATTCCTTCTGTTGACTGCATCTCATGTTTTCTACAATTGACATTGACTCAAGTTAATAACAAAATCAGCTATATGCAAGACTTAATACACCATATTGTCTTTCAATACTATAAAGCAAGAATATACATAGAAAATAAATGCTGAAAATTTTTTGAGATATGTGAAGAAATACAAGATTGCTGTTCCATACAGAATACTGAGGACATTACGCACTCAGTCTGATATTTTAAGCTCAGGTCCAAGTTACCTGTTGTACCTGGTCGTGGCGGGGCAAAGTAAGACACTGCCCTGGGTCAAAACGAATGGGTCCAGACTACAGGCCAGATCAATCACACGTATACCATTGAACACCAGACCTACACCCCACCAATGAGGAGGATCAAAATACATGTCAGATTACAGTTGCGATTTTCAATTTACAATGTACTACTAATTATAATGAACATTAGGTAAGATGATCTGAATAAAACATAGCAATAAAAGTTCAAATTTGAACTACACTAATGATTTCAAAACTGATAGCTCAGTGAAAATTGACCAGAGACAACACCTGAAATAGATCCTGTGAAGACTGGTTTCTTTCCAATGCTTCCATCGCCACCCACGATGATCTTGGATTGGTTGTTGAACACACTCCATTGTTGCTCTTCTTAAATAATAAACAATTCACAAATTCATTGAATAGTACATATTTAATGTAACCGTTATACATTATCTTTTCTGAAGCCTGCATGTTAACTTTATCTGATTTATCTCTCTTTGCTTTTTCCATCAATTTTCATAAATTCAACTGCAACACATTGATTTAAGGAATATGAAATCAATAGCTACCCACTTTATACGAATATAAAGTGGGTTGGGACAGTTTACGCTTTATAAACCGCGAAGCGGTTTATAAAAAAGCGTAAACTGTCCCAACCCATTTTATATAAGTATAAAATGGGTAGCTATTGAATTCATTCCTTATAATTTAATTTTTTGCTGTTCATCGTAGATTAAAACAGTCATCTTTAAAATGTTATTAAATTGTACAAAATTAAAACGTAATGTTAGGCGGATTGATATGTTTTTGACGTAAGACTTACTGTGACGTATGCAACATTCTGTATACGATATAAAATAATTTTTTCAGGCAATCAGAAAGCTCGTTACAACCAGAATTAAATTATTTAACAATGATAACCTAGAGACAAGTATACATCTATTACCTGCCAACTCATTCACAGAGAAAAGCTTGGATAAAAAACCTGATGCATTAAAAAGGCAGAAGTAAACATCACATGTACAATGTATTCCACACAGAGAGACAGCTAAGGATCATCAGATTTGGGAGGGGGTCACAATTTTTGTGGATTTTATTGGCAAGTACTGGGTACCCCACACCAAAATTAATTTTCCGATTAATATTAGTGAAATAACTTTATTATATCATAATTGAGAAGATTATGCATGCATCCGTAAGATTACATCCCAAGGTAGCTTAGCTGTTACTTTTGAAGAATTCACAAAGATTTGTTGTCTCAACCAAATACTAGAATGATACTGCCATAGAATAAATATAACATTGCAAGTTTTGGTACAATAAAATTTGTTGTAATCCCTTTGACCTTCTGTTGGAATACCTTCACATAGGTATTACAAACATAATTATATTGTATTACATGTGCTATGCAAATGCACTAGCCAATCCCAAACAAACAGATTATCACACACAGACACTTCATAACAATTCATCATTATAAACTAAAGTACATGTAAAAGAAAAATCCTAATTAAAGGTTAATCTGTTCAAAATTTATGTAGTGCATTCTATGTTTAATGTAACCACAATTCATTGTTTCTTAAAATTGTACCAAGTTTATAGTTACAAGCTGCTTCATATCTGTACTAGTGCAATGTTCATATATACATGTACATTTTTCCTATAAAAAGATAGCTTATGTACTGTTAAAAAAAGAATTACCAAAGCATAGATTTAGTTTTAACATCTCTAGCTAGGGTGTAGAGACTGCTAAATTTAAACTTTTAAAATATGGATACTTTTTTAAAATGGTATGCACCAGTATGAGAAAATAAAATTTACATTTTGAAGAAAATTATTTTATGAAAATGTCTTAAATGAAACAAATGGCCTTCTCAACCACACGTTGCAGTCTGGTTGAATTTACTCGTTCTGAGCTAACAAGTTGAACAAATAAATAACATTTCAATCCAAGATATACACTAGCATTGCATGGCTAAATTACTGTCTTTAAAAAAGAAGGGTTTTGAGGCCTCTTAATTATACCAGTGGACGGCTCTCTGAGTCTATGGATCCCCTGAACAACCTTGGTCTATGACTGTGACTCCTCCCCCTGATGTACATCAGTGCCAGCTATCCGCTGTTTGAACTCGCTGCGTCTTCTCAAACCTTCCCCAGGCATTCAGAATGTATTTGATTCCATGCAGGCTAGTCTCACAAAAGAGTCAATGTTAATATTCTGTACACAATGACTACTCCCCTTAGAGGGCAATGGTGGGAGTGTTTTATAGTAAGTAAACAGTCATTACTTGTCTCAATATTTACAAAACATCTGAGACACAAATAATCTAGCTACTCTAAAAAAAAATTCAACACAAAAAATACCCCGAAAATACATCCGAATGAATACAAGCATGCATTTAAGCTTTTAAAACGTAATTGCATTCACACACATCTCTCAATTTAAAAACATATTATTGAATCTACACAGTAATCAATTTTCAATAAAAATATTCAGCTATTGTATGACCCTGAATTATAGGATGACTGTACAATGATCTATGTTTACAATGAAATCCTGAAAACCAAACAGTATTCATACACACTGTTTGACTTAACATGTGTTCTATTCTTTCCTGTGTTGATATTCAACACTACTCATGTATGTAGATATATGCATATACAAGTGAATCTAGTTTTTCATTTACAAGATTTTTAAATTTAGCTCATAACAAGATCCATGATACAAGCATGTGAAAAAGAAAAAAGAATGACTAGAAATCAGAGAGTACCCAACATCACATTATCCTACTTATAGGACCAGTAATAATACTGTTTAACAATTGCAGTCAATTTAATTTCAAATTATAAATCACTAATTTTGCCTTGACTTTATCCATAACACATAAATAATTACACATCTTTTAAACATGATTTTTTGGTAATGTACTTACATAAAAAATGTTTACAACAATAACAAAGGACTTCTTTTGGATATTAAAGCCATTGACAATATAAAATAAGTATGCATATCCACACTGTGGTTTTTATAGCACTTACTACTGGGGTCCTTTCTGATGACATCATTGTTGTCGACCTGTAGCGTGGCTGCTGCCCCGTCCCTGGTTACCCTGACAACATGATAGTTCCCGTCAGTTACCTTGGTGAAGTGGTCTCCAATAGGAACAGACATCTGTGACCCCATGTTGTAAGACACAAACAAGTAACCATCGATCTGAATGAAGAAACCATATGACAGTGATAAGACACCTAGGACTCGCCATGGACAGCATGACCCTGCAGATCACTTGGATTGCTTCCTGTTGCGGTAAAGCAATCTGTGTACCAATTTTGACAACCCTACTTCACACAGTATTGCCTATAACTCACACACAAAGTGCAGACAGATACACCACTGCATTCAATAAAACCTCAGTCAAAAGACAGTTATAGTGTCTTCTGATTCTTAATAGCCAGCTTTCTGATCAAGCTTACTTACGATTTCTACTTCCAGGAAGTCCGCTCCTGTCTGACTCTCCACACGTAAAAGAGTCACTTGTTTCTCCAGACTGGAGCTCGTCCGGAACCCGAAGGCCAGTCTGTCACTGGTCCGGCTAGGGAGGGAGTCAGGGGGGTAGTAGTAGGTAATCAGCCCCTGGGTGGGGCCAAATGTGGCTGTCATGCTCTCTGTAAAGACAATCACAAATCAGACCCAAACAAGGAATAAATGATGCAATATACATGCAAATGTTGGTGTTTCAATAGATTATTTCAACAGATTATTTCCCATGAGATGTCAAAGTAATTTCTGCACGCAGATTTTCAGCATTAGAAATTAATTCCTTTCTAGATTATGCATTGCAATAATTTGTTATTCAAATCCTGTTGATAGAATTGTTCATTGCTGTTAATATTTTTTGTTTTCTATTCCTTAAAAGGAATGAATTTCACATACAAATGTAAATCTTGTGTACCGTATAACATGACAGGACACCATCCTACCTTGCATACACCTTTGTCCTGTGTAAGAGGTCATGTTACAGTCACACTGGAAACTGTTCCACTGCTCTATACAATACCCTCCATTCAGACAGGAATCTGCACGGCAGCTATTACTGGCACCTTGATCCAGAAAAACACAGATTAGTTATAATAAAAAAACATCACAGAATACATATAGTTGCAATCAGTGCTTTGCAGTACACAAATAAAAACTTAACAAAAGACATCTATAAAGAGAATAAACTTAGCAACAACAGATTTTTATAAACTGTTACCTTGACAACCCTCCTCTACAGCATAGTAAATCTTCAGTGCCTCTCTGAATAAATTAGGCCTCTGCCCATTAAAGTCCACAGATGCCATGCATCCTTGGAATCCATGAGGCGATGAATACGGCATGTCATTGTACATGGACTTACTGACTCCCCCTACATACAGGTAACCAGTCAGATCCAGATGCAGTTTGGTTGACCCCGTGAGGTCACTGATGGTTGGATGTTCATCGTCCACGCGGATCTGGATTTGCTCAAGCCCCGGTCGTTGTACGGACACTAGGTGCCACTGGTTGTCATTGAGTCGTTGCTGGGTGTTGACCACCACACGCTGTGGGCCCCCGCCCATGTTGAACAGGACATGGAGATACCCATCCTGTAGCTCTATAGCGATGAAATCCGGACCCTGCCCACCATTATACAGAAACAAACCGTACAACTCAGTTGTCTTAAATTGGAAGGAAATGGAAAACTGAGACCTGGCAAGCAGTTTGGGAAGAGCGACATATGCATCTTTTGACTTGAATGTCACTGTGTCCCTAAGAACTGGAGTATTCGAGTTAAACTGGGCAGTGATATTCAAATTTGGAAGTGAATTGGTCTTGGCAAGCTGGATAATCTCCTTGTTGTTAAAGTAAAACTGTTGCATAGATCCCACAAAGCTTGGAATTTGGCGGAGATATAAGTCATCCTTTGGCATGATGCTTCTACCTACCTCCATCTGAAGCAGGTTCATAGACTGTTGCACTCTGGGATATGTATCTGGAAAACAGACCAAATAAAAGTAAACAAATGAATTAAGAAGTTTTACAACAAGATTACTTTCTGCAATCTGTTATTAATAGAATTTTACTGCATATATTGGTGGAAAAACTAACAAGATCTCTACATCTATATAATGTATAGGTCACTGGGCCATTCATTGCTCACCCGAGTTATTGGTTACTGAAACAAAGCAGACCAAATCAATATTTGTGCAATATGTATGCTTCAATTTGTAATAAAATTATTTTGCTTATAATCAAGCTTGTTTTATTTAGTGCTTTGTCTCTGTTTTATGTCCATTACCAATAACAAAGCATCGCTAGTTCTTTTAAATAAAACCTGGAAAAGTGAAAAGATGAAAACAAAACGTGCAGAGGACAGACATCTTTGAACAGAAATCCCATAACTGTCTCTGACTCAGGCAAGCTCAAATACGAACTTTGTCATCTCCATCATGAATTTTTAACAACATTCCCATATAAATATGGTTTTTACACACTCTACAGTAAAACTGCCAAACACAATAGAGATAAATAATCTAAAAGTCTATAAATTAGCAGTTATACAATCTGAACCATGCAATAAATCAGTACATACAGAAATGCAATTACCAGAATATTTCAATGCATTGCAATCAAAACAGCACGAGAAAATTGCAGTTGTGCAATAACGAAGCAGTCACAAAAGACCAAATAAATGACAATTTTAATTTCCAATCACTGCTAGGATATTGGAAGTCTCCAATGTACAACACAGAGGTGCACTAGGATGAAGTGACTAATGCCAAGTGGGAGTAAGAAAAAAAAAGGAATGAAACAGAAAATGAGTGAAAACAGGGACAAGGGAGGGAACTAGGCATAGTGACATTGCCAGGGCGGCCTGAGGATGAGAGACAAGTATATTTACCAGAAAGCAACGGGCCGGGGGAACCTAGCAACAAGAGTTTTATGTTCATGACCTTCACATTGGAGGAAGAGAATGCTACTGAAAAATAGAGAAGAATCAATCAATAAAGAGATTGCTGCAGGCTGCTAAGACCAGGTCTAATGTGTTGTGTTCAAATCTTTACATTATTATACTGCCGTTATCTGATTGCTTTATACAGATTGGGTCATACAAAGAGTTTCCTTTTGGTTTTCTGTAATTTTTTGACAAAGATTTATAAAGAGACTTGAAATTCGGAACAACAATGATTTAAAGCATTTCTATGGGATAAGAGTTTTTTAATTCTAGATATTATATGTAGATTTCTGGTTTATAGAGCTAATATAAGTGCAATTAATTAAAAGACAGGTGTGATATCTTGAATGTTACCTGCACTAGGGTCATTGTTGTCTATCTTCAGGGTGAGTGTATCCCCTCGCCTGGTCATATAAACAGTATGCCAAGCTAGGTCATTTAGTCTCTCTCGGCCAATTGTCATTTGCTGAAAAAGTAAAAAAATACAATTTTTAGACTGCAAAATTAAAGCACTCAGGAATTGTTTTGTGTGCTACAAATTAATACAAATTGTAAAAAAGGGTACTGCAAATAAAAAACACTAAGGTTTTACTTCAATTTTGCAAAATTTACAAAAAAAAATGGTTTTCTATACCCAACTGATCCCTTGATCCTAAGATTCCCAATGACTGCTAGATCCTCAATGACACTTTGATCCCCACTGACCCCTTGCTCCCAACTTATCCCTTGGTCCCGACTGACCCCTAGCTCCCAACTGATCCCTTGATCCCAACTGACCCCTAGCTCCAAACTGATCCCTTGATCCCCACTGACCCCTAACTCCCAACTGATCCCTTGGTCCCCACTGACCCCTAGCTCCCAACTGATCCCTTGATACCCACTGACCCCTAGCTACCAACAGATCCCTTGATACCCACTGACACCTAGCTCCCAACTGATCCCTTGGTCCCCACTGACCCCTAGCTACCAACTGATCCCTTGATACCCACTGACCCCTAGCTCCCAACTGATTCCTTGGTCCCCACTGACCCCTAGCTCCCAACTGATCCCTTGGTCCCCACTGACCTCTAGCTCCCAACTGATCCTTTGATCCCCACTGACCCCTAGCTCCCAACTGATCCTTTGATCCCCACTGACCCCTAGCTCCCAACTGATCTCTTGGTCCCTACTGACCCCTAGCTCCCAACTTATCCTTTGATCCCCACTGACCCCTAGCTCCCAACTGATCCTTTGATCCCCATTGACCCCTAGCTCCCAACTGATCTCTTGGTCCCCATTGACACCTAGCTCCCCACTGATTCCTTGGTCCCCACTGACCCTTTGGTCTTCACTGATTCCTTGATCCCCACTGACCCTTTGCTCCCTATTAACCCTAAGATCCCCATTAACTTCTATATCTCCATTGATCTTAGATCTCCACTGACTTCTTAGATTCCCACTGACTTCTAGATCCCCACTGATCCCTAGCTACCCATTGATCATTAGTTCCCCGTTAACTTCTAGATCCCCATTGTTATCTACATCCATATTGACACATCCCCACTGACCCCTAGCTCTCCACTAACACCTTTTTTCCACTGATCCATTGATTCCAACTGACCCCTTGCTCTCTACTGATGATCCTTAGAAGCTTAGATCCCCATTAACATCTAGATCCCCATTGATCTTTAGCTCCCCACTGACCTCTACATCCCCACTGCCCCTAAGTCCCTACTAACTACTAGATTCCCACCTCTCTTTTGTTGTTGATGCTGATCTCCAGTCTGAGCTTCCCCCTGTCTAGGTACAGCAGCAGCATGTCCGAGGATTTCTGGGAGGAGGTGACCAGAAGAAGTCCGGATTCTCGCTCCGTCTGGAACTGGAGTGAAATATCCTCCACCTCAGTAACTGACTCCTCAGGAAATACCACCTTCATGTACTGTCCACCATCAAAATTCAGAGTGGATGCATCTGAACCAAAAGCCAACAAATTATTTCATAACTTATAGCATATTTAAAGAATAAGGAATCATTCTTTGAGTATTATAAGGTAATCAAATACGGTCGGGAGTGATCAAATCCAATAAAGCCCGAAGCTCTTTATGATAGATTTGATCACACCTGACCGTATTTGATCACTCATAATATTCAAAGAATAATTCCTTATTACTTATATCTATATAATTTTCAGCAATTGTATTATAATATTAAAATAGTGCTGTAATGGACTATACATTACAAAATTGATTCATAGTGTTATCCAAGACAAAGACACTGAAAAATGTAAATATATACTAATAATTTTGTGGACATCTTAATTTGCATACTGGTTTGCAAACAATTTAATTTTGATCAAAGTGATTTAAAAAAGTAAGGAAAAAACAAGGGGATCCTCATAATAATGATACATGTATTTATTATGATACAATCAAGTTATAATTTTCAGAGAAAAACACGCCAAAACTGACATATATATGTAGATACACATTTTCATGCATGTACCCAATAAAAATTTACATACCGACATGATAAACATCAATTCACTTGTTAAAGGCAAAAATCTTAACCAAAAAAGTATCAACAGCAGAGTTCATTGTCTTTGGACATGAAATTCTGTAGTATCCTAAAATTAAATAACTGTCCATGTTTGTAACTAGTAAGTTTTCGTATACATTAACTTCCTGTCGAGAAATCAATAATCTTACAAGGATGGAGATCAGCTCGTTAAACCAATTTCCATATATTTGGAGCATAACCAATATACTCAGAGTTTAGCCAGAAATGGTGTGCTGCCATTTCTTACTGAAGTCAAATGGACTGCATGATGAAAAGGCAGCAGATTAGAAAGAGACTTAATGGAAGGTATCTGGTTTTCTACAAATGTCCCGACTCATCAACATCCCACCACCATCAGATATACAGTACATCTATCAAATTGCTCAATTGGACAGATACTACATCCCAGTCTTGATTAATTGCCAAATCTCAGACAAATATTCCCTGTGATGACAATTTGGCTTTGGATAAGGGGGGCCTGAAAATCCATCTAATGGCGGTGGTAAGGGCATTAAACCGAATAAGTCAGACAAACTGATGCCAGATCCTTGATTTGATGGTAAATTCAGCTTACCGATTTGTTGTTCTGTCTTCCTAATGAACACTAGCAAGAGGTTTTCCTAATATGGTAAGCCCCTGTTTTACAGTACATTTGTTACTGGTAACTTGTGTATACATTATTTTCATGAACTTTGGAAATAAAATTGAGTTGTTTTAGGATACATTTGTTAGGTAACTTGTATATACATTACCGGTATATTCATGCACTTAAATTGAGGGACAAAAATTGAGTCGAGTGTGACTACCCATTAAAAGATCAAAAAAGTAGTTTGTTATAACTTGAATCTGATCATTCTCACACGCACTCCTCGTATATTTAATATTTACAATGACAAAAAATGTGACTACTGTACCAGGAGTAGATGAGTTTTAGTAATTCTATCAATATTTATGCCTACTGAGATAATAGAAAGGAGCACAGATGTTAACACAGCCTTATTAATTCATGCTTACTGTCTCCAAAAACTGCAAAATGTTTGATTAAGTATTCCTCCATTAATAACTTCAAACAGAGAAATTGATCTGCCCCATCCCCCTAATTAACGGACCGATTCTGGTTTCTGACCTGGGCTGGTTTTAGCCATGGTGACTACATACTTCACAAATAATTATCACTTGTAAATGGATACATTTCCTGAAATCAGCCAATTGATCTAGATCACAAAATCCACAGGGGAGCTGCATATTTTTTTGCATTAACTATCGTTTTGAACTACATCAACAAGATCTGTACCAGCATCAGATGTTTTTTACTGAGCTAACTAATGGCCAGCTAGCAAGAAGAAAGAAAGCATTCACTATCCTGATCCAACTCTTTACAGCAATCACTCAGATGTTGACTGCAAAACGCAGTGTCTACATCTGATGATCCAGTATCAAAAACTGTTAAGATATCAATGGCTTCTGAAGTTTTTTCTTATCTGTTTTGATATTTAAGTACATGCTAATGTGTGAACCAAAAAATGTCTAACATATTTACTAGCTCTGATCAACACATAGTTAAACAAACCTGTGCTTAAAAATTTCATCTAAACAAACTATTCATTGTCAAGATACTCTGTGCAAAGTGTATATTACTTTTAACAGTAAATGAAAAAAAAAAAAAAGGACAATATTATGGATGTAAAGTAGTTACCATTATCAGTGACTGGCAAAACATTTGTACCTACTGTCTTAATTTTTCCTCAGCTTATTTTTTCCCAATTACTATGGCCCACTCACCTGACTGACACTGTGTGCCCCTGTATGATATCCCCTTTAACATCCTACCTTTCCTATCACCTGAGCCCACTCACCTGACTGACACTGTGTGCCTCTGTATGAGGTCCCCCGACAGTCACACATGTATCTGTTCCAGCCCTCGGAACAGGCCCCCCCATTCAGACAGGGCCGAGTTGAACACTTGTCCCAGGTCTCCACCCTGCACCGGTCACCTATCCCCGCCCGACTGTTCTTCCTGGCCACCATTAACAGGTCCACTTTGTTTCCATTCAGTATGAGGTCCTGCATGCACCCAACATAGCCATATCCAAGAGTCCCCGCCCACAGGTCTTTCGGAATATCCTCATTGGACGTTCCGAATCCACCAACATAGAGCTCTCCGTCCAGGTTTAGGTTTGTGTTGTTGCCTGGAACAGTGTAATCTTTGGCCTCATTATCCAGAGAAAATGACCCTGATTTCCTAGTGGCAAAGTGTTTTAAAGTCACATGATGTGGCATCTTATCGTTTATTTTTGTTGCTATCCTGTCTTTGAATGCTCCAGAACCTAAGTCAATGATGAACCACAGGTAACCATCAAATATTTCAAAGGCAAAAAAGTCTGAATTTCCTCTGCGGCTGTTGTACATGATGACCCCTTTGTCTTCACTGGTTTGGAATGTAAATGAGAGAGAGGACCCCTCCTTTCTCACCTCCCAGCGAGGGAGTGGGATGAAGGACTCGGGGGTGGTGAAAGTGATTGGGTTAGTTTCTACAATATCTTGACATTGGTTGAAGGTCATCTTGCCTTCCACTTGAACAAAACTGTTGCCCATGGATGCCATCTTGCTCAGGTCAAGTTTTAAGCTGTCAGCCATGTAAATCACCTATAAAAGATAGAAAATCAGTAGGAAAATGTCATATCTAGAGAATTTCAGCCACATCGACTGATCTTGAATGAGGATATAGATTTATTTCTGTCACATAAAGATGAATCAGGATATCTTCTTGTGCTGCAAATTGCCTTGTTAGGGATTTTATGTGACATAAAATTGATGGTGGAGGATATTACAAGACGTTTGGTAATGTACACTGCTTACTACCAGAGTCACTGTCTGATATAATTCCAAATAATGGGTATGTTTGTACACTTTTATTACGGAGATTTCATAGGTCTTTGACAAAAACATCAAGTAAAGTTTGACAAGGAAAAGTATTAGCCACCAAATACCACCCAGATGGCTGATCAAACATGCATCCAAATCATCCTGTAAATCTTAGTTAATTCATCATGAGCTTGAAGATAATGTTTTATCATGTTTATCACATATAAAAACTGCAACATTAAACATTCCCTGAAAATTAGGTTGCACTGGCATTTATAAAAGTCATAACTTCATTTTTAATCAAAGATTTCCCACCACAAAATGCATAAAAGACTGCATGGTGTAAAACCCTCTCCATAAAATGTCACATCCTAGCAGAGAAGCTGGGGGACTTTGTTACAATTACTGGTAATCAAATAGAATGACAGCAAAGGGAGTAAGGGAAAATCAATGGCCCTCACACCAATATTCAAGTTGCTGAATTGTCAAAAAATCTACGAAACCATTAATATGTAGGTCAAAAATTAAAATAACAAGCAGCCCATGGGCCACATTGCTCACCTGAGTGGCAATGTCAAACCTACAGAAATGGTATATTCTTAAAATAATTGCATCATGTAAATTCAGCTTTTGTCCAATTTAATAATTTAAGTTATAGCCCTTATTTGTTGAATCAGACTTATACACACACGCACGCGCATGCATGAAAAATAATTTCACAAGTTGGAACCTACATGTTCTTCAGAGAAAGAATTGTAAAGTTTTCTAACTATTCATATAATGAAATTTGACCCTCCCCTACTGGGACCTTTATCTAACTCTGCTTTGAACAGCATCATATTTATATCAAAACTGTTGTACATTGTATAATCTTTGTATAATAAGCATTTCACAGTGTCCAAGAAGCATATATAGAGTAACTGCTCTTAAGGAAGCTTCTGTTGAGGTGTTGATTCTACTAGGAAAAATATTTTTAAAACACCCCCAAAATTCCCCCTTTTTTAATTACCTAATTATCTATTCTTAGAAGGAAACCAGGCCCCAGGATCATGAAAGCAGTCTATTTAGACTTAAGGTCAAAATTTGCACACTGTCTTATTGTCTTATGATTGAAAACATCGAAAACAAGAGGCCCATGGGCCACATCGCTCACCTGAGCAACAATAGACATAATAAAATCAGCTTTATGGAGTCATATACAAAATATCTGAACAATGTCGTATAATAGATCCGGTATAAAAAAAAATTCCCCTGCATATTCTTATGTTTATCATTGAACACCTTGTGAGGTCCAAGAATTGTCCAGGGGCCAAAGTCTAAACAATTTTAAAGAATCAACAATATGCCAAAATGCTTGCATATAAGTAAAACCATATATAATAACATTTGAGTTTTTGTGAATAATTTAAATGTTTTCCTTTGTAAAATT
>WFKH01006014.1:57996972-58049671 GCA_016163765.1 Magallana hongkongensis | reverse complement strand
CCTTCCTCTTAAAAAATTTTCCCCCCCCCCCCCCCAATTTGTTGTCCCACCTTACCCCCGGGGGTCATGATTTGAACAAACCTACCTGAGGATGCTTCCAAGCAAGTTGCAGCTTTTCTGCCCAATCGGTTTCTGAGAAGAAGACTTTTAAAGATTTACTCTATATATTCCAATGTAAAAATTCGACCCCTCATTGTTGCCCCACCCTACCCCTGGGGATCATGATTTGAACAAACCTGAATCTACAATACCTGAGGATGCTTCCACACAAGTTACAGCTTTTCTGGCTGATCAGTTTCAGAGAATAAAACTTTTAAAGATTTAGTCTAAATATTCCTATGTAAAAATTTGACCCCACATTGTGGCCCCAGTTTACAAATTTTAAGCGTAATTTATGACATATCATAATTCTATGAATGATCCCGGGACCAGGCCTCTCATTTGAATGAACTTGAGATCCCTTTATCCAAATATATTCATTGCCAAGTTTGGATGAAATTAGAACGTAAAAAGTTAAACAGCTAAATAATCGGATGGACAGAATTTCATCAAAGCTCACTTGACCTTTGGTTTAGGTAAGCTAAAAATCAGAATCTGCAACGTACTGTATAAGCAAATAGGACTATTTTGTGCAAGAATGTGCAAATATCTGAAGAACTTTGTAATGAAATAGTAAACACGGCTAACAGCAATATTCATTACAAGCCAGTAGGATAATCCGATATGGAGAAGGGTATAGGGTGGACACCACAGGCTAACAAAGATGCTGTCATGAATGTGAATACATCAATTTTATAAACTTGAATATTGTGGTTTCACTGGTTCTATGAATTAAGATTTTTGATATGTTAAATGGGGACTCCAATATACCTTCCCCTTCCATTAAACTTTCTTTAAAGGGGGAAGAATGAATATTTTAGTTTTATTAATTCTAATTCACAACCAATACTTGTATAAAAGTTACATGCATTCATTTGTATCAACCAATGAAGAGGCATAAGGTAAAGGTCTTATAATATCTGAGTAATTATTATTATTATTTTTTTTTTACATAAAAGCTAGAAGGAAAATGCAACCGCTAGCTGGTAGAAGGCACTCAAATGAAATATTGTTTCTGTCTAAAAGAAAATCTGTTTATTGTTGGATGACCAAGCAATAAATTTCAACAGTAGTTCAATTAAATAAACCTTTTTATGCTGTTTGATTTGAATAAAGAGACTGCAACCATTAATATACGATATACTGATGAAAAGTAATACAACACCTTAAAATTTGAAACATTCTTTACACTCATTTACAAAAGCTGAACTGACTTGATGTTTCATTTTCAATAAAACTGGTATTAACACTGGCAACACAGATTGACAGCCCATCAATAAGATCAACATATGAATAGAAATTAACATTTCCAACCAGAAGCCATATTATTTAAAACGTGAGAAAAATAGCTTTTCTGTACTCCATAGATGACATGTACTCTACAACTTTCGATAATTATATCATGATGATAATAAACAATATTGATATTTTATAGCAGCTAGTCAGGATGACCAGCTTGTTTATTGCGTTCTGCACTAAATGCATCAACTGCAGATAAATTTGTACCCAATAGAATCCATTACCACATTCCAATCACGTCACCACTTTTTATTGAATTGCAGCAAATTACCTGGTTATATGGGACAGCTTCAGGTATGTTAGAGGATTTTCTTGGATTGCAGCATTAACTATAATAACTTTAATTTTATTTAATGACATTTGCAGAACACTTCATCTGGCTGTTGCAGCCCCACCAGTAATTCTAAAGCAATGAGCAGAATTGGCAGACTGTATGTTCTGCATTATGTGAATATGTGTCAAAATGTGCCATATATGGTACTTGGTTGATTTTTGAATCAAATTAAAAACCTTTCAACAAAAATCTATTAAGTAGGAATAAACCAAAATCCTTTTTCTTTTTTTTTATCTTCTAGTCCCCTCTGACAAAAACCTTTCCAATCTACTTGGTGGATGCCCCTCTCCCACAAAACTAATCAATCTCCATTACCCTTTTCCCATAAACTTTTCCCATCCACATGACTCCTGACATAAAACCGTCAAATCTACAAGACCCCTCCAACAAATACCTTTTTCATGCATCCTTTGAAGTAGTTAGTGACGATGATACCCTGTCCCATCCGTGTGGCGTGAGGGTGCCCGCCCACGTACAGAACCTTGCTGTCCAGCATGGTGAACACCCCCACCATGCTCCGCTCTGTCGAGTGGATCCCGTCCACCGTCATCTCCACCTGTAAAGAACCAGAAAATTTTACTTAATCCCCCAAAAATACTTTTCATTAATATTGAACAAATATATTATATATATCTACCGGTAGTAATTACACAAAGATTGGGTTGTATACAATAATGTAATTGGCTGTTCAAGTTTCTGAAATACTTTGCTATCAAAAAACATTTAAATTTACTTATTTTAATTACTGGTATATATCTCATTATTATAGAATCTAAACAAAATATTAAAATAATTTATAATTTTATTGTGAATAACTGAATTGTTTGAGTTTCTTTATTATTCATACTGTTGATATTTGATATTCTCAGATTTCATTCAGCTGGTAACCTCTGGGTTTTAAGGGTTGTCGATGATCATGTGTATTCTCATATCTAACATGATGCCATTTCATTAATTCTTTTTTGTCTATATAAATATGATTGATTTGTTCCAAAAATCAATGAGAAAACACACTGGGGAAAAACAATGCACACAGAGAAAACAAAACACAAGGTATTCCCAGAAGCCCTCAGTCAACATGGCCAACAGTGGTATCAGATCAAACCAGCATAATTACTTAACTCCAGTAAAGCCCTAATTCAGACCAACCAGAAAATTAATCGAACGCTCCTCATTTGGAGTCGGTGGCCCCTGAGAAATGAAATAGCCCAAGTCTTTAGTCATCAGGGCTTATGAAACATGTAAATATCAATTACATTTCTGTCAGCTGACCAACAGTTCCAGAGTTCCAACTCTTAATACTGATGAGCAGGTTTAGGATAGATTTGATTGGTCTCGCCATAACGGCTCCCCAGCCCTTACACAAATCTGATTACCGAATTCACACAGGGGCTATTGGTGCCCACAAAATGCCACATCCTTCATGCTTCTGTAATAAACCTAGTCCCAATTCCACACAGGGTCTCCTAGAAAGGTTAGCTTTACACAAATTACACATTACTCTTTACTGGAACCATTGAAGTAATCATTGAAGTGAACACTGGTCCTCACATTGATTCAATATAACAACAATATAACAAAGTAACAAGCTCAGACAAAGACAATTCTACCTACATCTCTGTAACACCATGCTTTTCCTCAAATGTCAATGACATGATTCCACTAAATAGCTTGTTTTTCATCTCTAGTGCAGCAACTCTAAAGATCTTTGAAGATTTCCAGGTGGAAACCATCATTTGATATCATGTTATGTAACAGACTTGGATTGATATATGATATGTGTAACTATCAGAAAATTCATACTCTCACTTAACCTTGAACTCTCAGATATTTTTTTTCAGATCTAGCATGATTTTAAAGAATTACTTGTGAGTAACTTTGTAAGAAAAAACTACAGATATATTTTTGCAAAATTACCCAATACAAAACATGTTATAGGTTACTCTACACATTCTACTGCAGCTATAAACCAGTCAAACCATGCAATTTATTGAATATGTACCACTAAAGAGAAAGAGCCTCATATACATCATCCATTTTCTGTACACATTTTGCAAACACTTGATCACAATCATGGCTGACGTTGTGACCAATCAACAGACACGCAAGAGGATTGTACATATATACAACAAATGTCTGAGAGAGGGACATTCTTTTTTGGCTGATATATATATACGGTACATCAGAGTCTTGTATTACAGGTAGATCAATGATGACAAGCCTACAAACAACAAACAATAAAACACAAGGTTCACTGGCCAATACAGATAATAATGTATGAGAAATAGGGATACAGGAAGGAATCCATGCAGTCATGCTACCATGGTAACTCACAATCGCCATGGTTACTTACTATATATTTGGCATTTCCTACTGTCAGCTTTTTAATTAATGAAAAAAAATTCAAACTCAATAGAAAATAAAATATCAGTTCCAAGTAAATTAAGGGTAAAAAGTGCAGAGTGATTGGAAGTTTTACACAGCAGTGCTGTCTATTCTAACTTGTTCTATCTCAATTCGTGCTTAGTTTTCTAGCAGCTTCAAGTCAATTTTGTTGCATTGCATGATTATCAGTCAAAAGAAAATTAACTGTCCCAAATTTTCTCCAATTCTTAATGATGACTGTAGCCATTCTTAATGAGTATTCTATATTTTATAGTTATCATTAAAGTCTTGAAACAAATTGATGACGTTGAAGCTACCAGCAATCATAAAGATCAATAAACATATTGCACCTATTGCATTCAGCTAATACTGGTGCTAAAGAAAATCATAAAACATAGATGTATATAACTAAAGTTACAATAAAACATAGCTCCACGTCCTGCAATAAATACATTGTAGATAGGAGGGAAGACAGACTCAGACTAAGGAGTTACCTTCCTTGAAGACCTGGTTAACAACAGGTGGTGCCACTGGTTGTCATCAAAGCGGTAACCACTGGGGCCGACATCCAGCTTGGTCTCACCGCCACCTAAGTTAACAATGGCCATGATCGTTCCACTCTTCAATGCAATGCTTATGTAGTCACTTTTTTCACCTGCAATATACATTTCTTCTGTCATTATCTGGAATCCACAAAAATGTTCTTCTGTTAGAGTCAAATCATATCTTGGATATTCTTTTTCTTTTCTTCTTTTAATAAGAATCTTTGACCAGTTTTTTTGTACTTTAATACAAAATTGTTCTGACCTAAGATGGAATTTTTACAGAAATGCATAGAAACAAAGTTTAATTTTCCACATTAGAATGATTCCATCTAAATAAATCAGATTTTTCAAACCTAACCTTTTGGTAGTCACAAAAACATGTCCTTAATATGGCTCATTTGCATTTGCAAACTTTGATCACAAATGCTAATGTAATTTCCTTTGTAGCAGTAGAGCTGATACATGTATTTACAGAAATAATATCTTTTTAATGAAATATCAGTGAACAGAAGTGTGACTTGAACCATGTCAAAACATTCCCAATACTCAGATAAGAGTTTACTGTTGCAGTCTCCTGCAAAGGGGTTTTATTAATAACAGCTATACTTTGATTACATGCTTCTCCAGAACTTTACTAAAACAAGAGTCTTACCGGCCATCCACTACCCCCACCCCCCTCCTATACCACCGCCATAAAAAATATCAAGAATACCAGACACTGACATAAAGAAATTGCAGAGACTATAAAAAATTGAATGATGACATTCCATTATTCTTTTTTCACTTGTAACAAAATTCATTTTCATGTCAATTTAATCTTAAGATTCACACAATGAATTAAATATATACGGTACTGTTTCTGGATCAAAGCCTTAAGCAATTGCACACAACCAACCAGAGCATGCAAAAAGGTTAACTGATACATAAAATCCATAGATTTTTTTAATAATGTGAATGAAATACTTATGTTGATTGAACTAACAGATGCTGAACCTTTATAATGAAAGAACACTGTCATCTCAGTCTGTCAGTGTGATTATTTTCACTTTCAATTTTTGAATATGATTTGCTGCCATTTGTTTCCAATCCTATATTCCAAAATTTGGTGAACATTCAATTGCCACTTGTCATAAATTTGTCAAGTAAGCATGCTCAGAAACTTGTATTTCCTGATTGTTCCAAAGCTACATGCAAGACCTTAGATGTAACTCTGTGTCAGTCCAAAAATTAATACAATGGGCGCGCTTGATTTTCCAAAAAGGTGTACACTTTTGTTAATCAAGTGCAGTGGTGTTGCATTTGGTTGTACACCAGGTGTACACTTTACTACACCGGGTCAGGGGCATGTGTTGTTGGGTGTAGCACTGAAACCAATATGGCGGACGAATGTTATGATTGGAAACTTGACAAATAATTTTAAGTAATATAACAAATTAGAAGTCGTATATAAGTTGTCTTTT
Organism: Magallana hongkongensis; assembly: GCA_016163765.1. Lineage (NCBI taxonomy): Eukaryota > Metazoa > Mollusca > Bivalvia > Ostreida > Ostreidae > Magallana > Magallana hongkongensis. Next base: position 58,043,549 of record WFKH01006014.1, on the reverse strand, counting down.
GTATGAAAGCCATTAAATTTAAAATGTGTTTATTTTATTGCATTTATATCAGAAAAAAGCCTCGAATTATTGCTGAACATCAGATTCTCTGTTAACACTGCATCCTTTTCCGCCATATGTATTCTTAATGTCCTTACCCCATGTACACTACACCATTTAAGTGCACTTGATATACAATACAAAATGTTTACACCGATGTACACCCAGTTAAGCTAAATCAAGCGCACCCAATGTGTCTCCAAATAACCTTAATTGTGATCCTTACATGTAGTACAATCTTTTAGTTTCATTTTCATTTAAATATTTCTAGGGTATCCTTCTCATATCTGATAAAATCTAGAACACAAATCTGTCTATTCAAGTTGGGAAATATTTAAAAACTATATATCATAGGGTGCTCAGCCTTGCTTTTTATACTGTTATCTACAAAGGCTTTCTATACCATTAAATGTTAGCATTTTTCAAGTTTTTGAAAATATTCAGTGAAAATCTGACATTGAATCTCTTAGTTTTCTCAGATTATGAATGTTTTTGTATATGAATTTTATTCTTCTCTCTTGGGCGTCAAGACATTTGATTTTTAACAAAGCTCCATTGTAGTCACCGATGGTGCTTTATTTGTTATGCCTGGAGGGTATGATTCTAAACCCGTCAAGCATCAGACATTACATTTCTACAATTTGGATGTGCTTCATTATGCTTGGAGGGTATGAATCAGTACATACCTGTATAGAACAGGAAGCCAGTGTGCTGTTTGGTCCGGAAGTAGAGCTCCACCCTGTCAGACTGGCTGCTGATTGGGTCTGTCCCTTGCGCCACGAAGTCGTAGAAAATGTACTCTGACCCAAAGAAAGTCACTTCTGATTTCTGGGTTTCTGTAGTAAAACATGAAAGTAACACTAAGTTTAAAAGAATACACTTTTTGTGCAATAGAACAATGAAATGTTAAGATGATTATTTTTTAACAAAATTTCATAAAAAGCACCAGATTCATACAATTTGGAAGGATCTGTATAGTTTAATTTTTCACATGGATGTTAGAAGAAGGTGCTAAATTAATATATATATACATGTATTAAATTCATTTTGGTGTGATTTATTGGAAAGAAGGAGATTTTTTGTTTCTACAATAACTTAGACAAAAAATAGTTAACTGCATAGTGAGAGCTGCTCCTTCTGATACTTGTACATTCCATAGCTTCAATCGTTTTTTTGATGCAGCAATTAAATGCACATTTGACAACGTTATCAGGTTTTCGCAGCAAGATAGTGACTGACAGAATCATTTTTGTTGCTTTCTTTCAGATAAGAAACCTTTCAATGAAGCAACTTAATTCAAGTTCCCTCTTTTCCAAAATGTAAACACTCCAAGATAGATTGTGTGGCATATTAATATTCCAAAATCAAAAATTTCATTCTTAAAGATACAGAGCAAATCAGAAAATGAATTTCTGGAGATAAGACACTTGCATTTAAACTGAGTCAACTTCTGGGAAGACTGGGTTTTTTTTATTGCAAACCATGCGCCTCTTGTATTGTTGTCAGATTGGCATCGATGAGCATGGAGGAAAACATGAATTTTATGCTCCGATTTAATCTCTTAGTTAAAGGAAAACTTCACCCAAAAGACTTATTTTGGGAAAACCATTTCCACGATTCTGCTTGCAGCTGAATTTTCAATTAAGTATCAAAAGTAATAGCTAGGTGTTCTCAGAAATTTACATTAATCTTATCTTTTTCATGTCTGAGAACATGTATACAGCTTAATTAAATATTCAATATTGGTTCGCCACACACAGATGTAATTCAGTAGTGAGCAGTGGGGCATAAGTTTCAATTCTTTTTGTAATTATTGCACACATATGAATTATGTATCAAAATGAATTTCTTTAAAAAAGTTAGTAGGATGTTGCATATACCCTACATTTTCAATTATCGCCATCTGCATCCAAAGAAAGAGCATTAATATTATAGATATTCCTTCTACACCCCAACATATTAAAGGAGATCAGATGAAAGCTTGTAGCATAACTATTGAAAACTTTCTTATTAATCTATTATTTATTTTTATGTCCTAGCTGTGTTAATTTTGCCAAATACATGTAATGGTTTTAAAAGATTTGGCGCCATTTCAAATTTGTCCAAAAAAGTTACAGTTAAAGAAAAGTGATTAGTACTTTTCAATTAGACTCATTTAAAATTCATCTACTGTCAGTGAGTGGGATGAGAGAAAATTTTCCTGAATACAGTTTTTCATTGTTCTGTTGTAGCATTTTGTTTGTTGTTTAAGAGCACATCAAGGATGGTTTCCTCTTGAGATGTCACCAACCTTTGGCAAAAGTTTTCAATTTTGACCTTCATTTGCAATTGGTGGGGTACTGGTAATTGTTCAGCACATAAATGGAATACCAGTAGTGATGAATAAAAAACCATTATTGTTCTAACACCCATGGCTATGTAGACTGCCAATTTTGAAGGAGCTCACCAAGAGCAGCAAATGACCTTATTTTTACAATGACTGCAACACAGTACCACAGCTTTTACAGAATCACAAAATGAATGGTGAAGAAACAAACACTCATGCAGACAACCACATGGTCGCAGTTTTTACAATTACTCAATGTGTGGTTAAGGACAAGATCTGGTCAATGATTCCAGACTGTCTTTTTGGTGCTTATAGAACCATTATGACGTCATAATTGATTTGTTAAATCTTTTTTCTGTACTTTACGACTTAAAAGGAATTATGTATAAAATGAAACAGTTTCTTGACATTCTATATTAAATCATGAGAAAAGTAATCCCGATACCTTTATTCAATTTGACATCATTTTAAAGGAGATGTCACAAGCTTGTTTGATGCCATTTTTTTAGAGACTGTAAAGGCATTCTAGATATACTTCATTAGTCAAAAATGGACAAAACTCCGAGAAAGGTTACTTATTTTCTTCACATTACATAGAAATTGACAGCTAAAAACATGATTTTTCATTGTGTTTACCAAAAAATTAAGCCCCGGTACATCCTTTCAAACAAAGCTATTGTTATGAAGCATCATTGAAAGAATTTATATCCTAAATTTCATAAACCTGTAGGCATCTTTCATTTACTATATCTTGACCTTAAGAAGTCTTATAAACACTTTATGCCTTAATGCTACATGTACATGGGACATCAAGTTTCACAGATTGAATCGCGTTCAATAAAAATGTGCAGGGAACCTTCCTTGCTTAAGGAGCCTAGAATCATCTTTTGCAAGATCATGCAAGCAACAAGCATTCTGAGAGCAATACATGTCCCCTTTCTTTGAGAGATGTCATAAAATGTTCTCGAAGTTTCGAGGAAATTTTTGATTGCAAGTGTAACCCCAGTGCTTACCGTGGATACCTATACAATTCTGTCATAGAATCATCAATTTATATAAAAGTACAGCTATTTGCTACATTGTCACATGAACAAGGACTGAATTTCAAGTACACAAATATGATTGTTCAAGTCAAAATTCTTAATAAATCATCATTTCCTTATCAATTAATTATGATGCCAGTCTTTGAACTCACTCAGAACTCTCTACGGTGGGTCTTCTGATATTCATATACTGCTTTGTAAACATTATGATTTGGTCAATAGATTCTACAAAGAAAGGACTTTATCAATCTGCAGAGCTTGATTTAATTGCTTTGTTTTCCCCCATTTTTTAACTTTGTATCATTACAGCTTTGTGACCACTGCGAGTTTGATGACAATTATTCCCCATCCAAGATCAAAGACCCTCCACCAGAGTAAATATAATTAGTATCCCTCATTTTCTGTGAACATCATGCTATACATTGGTGTGGTATTGATCTCTGTACCTCCATCACACCATCAGTGGCATTCCTTGCAGACTCGGTACAATTATTATTCCAGTCCGTTCTCATGATGTGAACATGCAGTGAACTTGTCTGACATGTTGCAGAAAAAAATAGAGTGCAACTCCTGAGGGACATCATTTTTTTTTTAATTACACCAGTTAACTTGTTAGTGAATGTTTTTTTATCTTGAAATTAATATAACAGAGAGAGAGAGCGAGCGAGCGAGAGAGGAGAGAGAGAGATCGTGTGGGAGAGAGAACTTAATATTAATCTCAAGTTTTCCCTATATCATCACTGAATCTGTATCAAGGGCCTTATTAAATCTTGAGATGAAATATGAGTTAATGAAAGAGAGAATGAAAATATATGTACCACATTCTGCTAAGTAAAGAACATGTACAACTCAAGACTGGAGCGAGATACAACCTACCATATTTGTTTTGTTTTTGGTTATATTATAGTCTTGCAGTGAATCATAAGGCAATTTGATCAATAGAACGTATATTACAGTAACATTTGTCATATTTTCCTGATGCCCACACATTTCGGAATCAAGAAAATAAGTTTGCCCAAAAAGTAACATTCCACAATTCTCGAAAGTACTGTTTGTTACAAAACCCAATTACATACATGTACTTTCCTCGACTGCCAGATTTGCTGTAACCAATCAATTGCAGGCATTGTTCCTTGGCTGAACAAACACCCTGAATGGCATTTCTATTTCATTTCCCTTCGCTGATTGTGAAACAACCCCAGCTTCCCCTCTCTCAATCACTGACAAGACTTAATACTTCATGTTTCTAAAACAAATTTTTTCTACCATATCTTCAAAACTAATCTAGTTTCTGCCAGGACAGTGGAAGCAATCTATGCTTTGACTTCAGTCAACAGAAGATCTACTCACAATATATGTTATCTGGAGGTGTAAATCCTGGTTCTCTTTGAAACGCATTAAACCTACATGTTCATCACGACATTACGCAATAAAATGGGATACAGACATTCAGATCTTCCTAAACCAATCAGGCAACATAAAAACACAACAATGAACAACTCATGAATTGAAATAGAAGCTCTAACAGAACTACGTTGAGGAAACAGTTAAAGAACATGACACTGTCTAAATGTTAAGAAAAAAAAACTGGCATGCATTTAAATATCCAAGGAAAGCTTAACAGTAGCCAAAAATCATAAATAGAAGACAATTAAGAAGACTACACTTTGCATGATCAGTATTTATCATGTTTATGGTCATAAAACTAAAACTTTGGTTAGGTAAATGAAGGATTATTCAGAAAACTTCAACATTTATTTTTCACACCTGTTTGATTCAGTTTGATTAAATGACATATAACAATGTAGTCTAAAGTTTTCCAATGATTTTATTTCTCACAATGACATATTGATGGTGCTAGCCTAGTATTATTGTGAAAAAGTAATAATTTGAAATTAATTTAACTACAGCTCCAGTTATATTGCTTGTTACAATTGAAATCAAACCATTTCCTATATTTATGTGCCAATTAATATCAAACAAAATCTGTCCTTAAGCAGCTGCAATAACAAACAATAATTCATGCTATATTATTAATCTCAATGTCTTTGATTGCTTACAAGAAGACTTCCATATCATACAATTCTGTATTTGATTGGCTAAAAAATAGTTTATATCTTTATGAACTTATTTGCCGGCATCATAATGAGATTTGCATCAAACACTTATCAATTTGCACTTCATTTAAATTTTGTACAATTTTATTTTCATGAGCACAAATCATCTTATTTTCAGGACAATTGAATTATAAGGTTTTATGAAGAATTAACAGCTTTACACTAGCTAATTCTTGCAAAATTTGGTGCCAATTGAAATCATTTCTGTTGTGAACAAGCTCCAAGCTACCAGAGAAAAAAGTATAATATTTTCCCATCAAATCAAAAAACGCATTTAAGCTAGGATATAAAATAAAATCAACCCAAAGCTTTCATAATTCTACAGGGCCAATGGAGTTATTAGAAAATAAATAGATAATCCAATAAATAAAATCAGTTAATGGCTTCGCATGAAATGCAGCACAATTATAAGTTTTAGAAAAGCTTGGAATGATGAGAAGAGTCGATAAACTGTGTTAATACGGCAATATCACTTCTACATTGTTGCCGAACAATATTGGAGTTGGGCTGAGGACAATCAATCACTTGTACTTTGATGCAAAATCAAAAAATTCCAGCCGCCCCAAAAAACCTGAGGAGAACACGTACAATTACAAATCCATTTCATGCCATCTGATCACAAATGCGGTTCGGGAGAGCTTTCAATAGGCTTCCCATTTTTTCAGCAATGTAAAATTGATTAGATGACAAATAAGATGAATTTGACAAGGAACTGTAGTTTTGGTCTACTCCAATGTTGGAGTTTAACATAATTGAAGCTGTGTTTGATATTAAATTGTTCTTTTTTTCAGAGTCCAAATTGTCAGAAAAAAATAAAATGGATAAAATCGTTTATCCACTAAACAAAATTTTTCTCATCAGTAAAATGTTTTTGATGCATGGGCCAAGTACATTATGACAGAAAGACATAAAAACAAAACAGATATTACAGAATATCAAACATTAAACCGCAGGAACGCAAAATTCAATATCACGACCATCAGGGTATTAGAAGGAAAATATTTCGAAATCATAATCGTAAAATGTAGTGGGCACATGCTGACATGCAACTCTGAGATAACCCTTGGGGAAGACTCTTTAAGGATGAACAAACAAACTTATCTTCTGCATCATCTTAATGTTACCAGTGTAACTTTTTGATGGGATTAACAGTTAATTTCAATGCATCTGCCATGATTAAGTTTAATGCAGAAAAGTTAATTATTTTTTATCCGCTAAATACTTCAACTTTTGGTAGCTAGGTTTCAATTTTGGCTTAAAGATGCCGTATCTCAGCCTCTTCTTTTTATTTTCATCCAATATTTTTTTCAATTTGTATTTAATCTTTGTATCCGGTTTTAATTATCAATCTACTATCAAAATTGAATTTTTTTCTTTTAACTTAAAAAACACAGAACAATGGTGAAAATTGATGACAATTAGAGCAGGAAACTTAATAATAAATATTTAAAATACTTTCCGAGAGCGTTATGATATGAAAGTATTAATGCGGACTCACCTGTTTCACAAAACTCTCCCTCATATTCAGTTCTGCTGCAGTCACATTTGGTTTCTGTATCCATGGTAATGCAAACCCCTCCATTTTTACACAAGTCTTTTGTACAAAGACTAGTATCCCCAACAATTCCAAAATGATCCAGCATCTTGGGTCTTATCAGCATTGCTCCACAGTTACTATACAGGACATTTCGGATATCTCCGTTAAAGAATGGCTGATATATAACGTGCTGTAAGGTCAGCTCAGATTGTTTATCTCGGTACTCAGAGGGAAGACCACCAATAAACACAGGGCTGTTCCTGTCCCGTCCAAACTCCAGGTTCTGTCCGTAAAACTCCTGGGACACAGATAGCTGATCTACACTGAGGGTAACGGACCTCCCCTGCCTACTTATGCTTACTTTATGCCACTGGCTATCATTCAGATTGTTACCTACATTTAACCTGACAGGACTACCCCCTAAGTTGACCTTCAGTTGCAGTGCCCCCACCAGGAGAGTTAATTCAAAATAGTCCCTATATCCCCCATCGTCGGTGTACATAAGGAGGGCACTGGGAATGGAAGTTTGAAATTCAAAGGAAAGCGACCCATTTTGACATGGTTGCCATGCCTGGAACTTTGCATAGGAAGATGCCGAGCCTTCCAGGTTAAAGCTCAAAGTCCACGGCATCAAAACCAACAACAGAAAACCACTTAGAACACAGTTGGTGGCAGTTTGTGGCATCATTGTAAAAAGTTATTAGTGCAACCTTATTGATTGAAAGTCACTTTTTGGTCTAAATGATTTTAAACACTTTAATATGACAGGGGGAAAATGCTTATCTCTATTTTCTTTGAGTAGATTTGATGCTGAGTAACATTTCTTACTGTTTTAGTACAAGGCCCATCATCTACAAAACACCTTTACATTGCCAGGATCTTCCAGTTCTATCCATATCAACCAAAGCTTGCTTATCTTGGAGAATCCACTATGATCACAGAACACTGAAACTCCTGAGGTTGTTGTATTCCGGCTGGTTCCTTCAGGCTTCAGCTCTCGACATGGAACATAAAGTCCGATTTCCTGTCAGTGCAGCAGCTTCACCCAGCATTTTGTCTCTTTGCAGTGCATCAATTATTGACAGTTTCATACTACAAAGTAATGTACCTGCAAACATAAAACAGGACTTCAGTCGACTGCTTCTTTAATCACTGTCAGTGTCATATGCACACTATCTGTTACTCAATATCTCTAAAGAGTCATCGTTAGTGAATTTATATAATTAACAAGGTAGGAACACAGTAAATGTTCAGTGCTTAGGTAACAGACCGTACAGATCTTTAAAAATATTATAATGAGCATTTCATAATATGAAATTTCTGAAATTTATTAAACCAAATTTAATGGAATGTCCAAACTTTATACAGATAATAATTTTTTAAGTGATACAAAAATTTATAAATAGTTGACATTGAAATCAAATACCATGGACATTATTTGGCATGACAAGATTTAAAGAATGGGCAAAACTTAAACAAAATTATTGAAATTCCAAATTACAGTGAGTGTATGCAGGTTAAAACTAAACTGGAAGTGATATATATTACTTAATTTGTAGCAAAATAAAACACAGCCTTGGTCATTAATTAAAATATATGAAAAATTCTTCGTAAAAGACAAGTGTACATCCTTAATTTAGGGTTCTCTCTCCTTTGACCCCCCCCCCACCATTTTTTAGTTATACGAATTGCATTCATTATTTCATCAATAACAATTCAAATTAAATTAAACCAGAATGTAAAACGATACTCTTATTATTGTCATTAAACTATAATAGTGAACAGGTTCTATGGAAAAAAAATTAGGCCAACTTGGGAGTAAAAATATCATCCAGGAAATATAGGCTCGTGTGTTCCAATGATTAACAAATTGTGACCCGTGATGGACATTTATTACTTTGTGTAGGATTGGGGATCCAGTCTACATCAGCCATTGTTCCCAACCTCCAGAGGGAAAACTGGGGCTTTAGCTTACCCTCTGCAGCGCTCAATATAAAAATGTCAGATTCTCTATTGATCTTGAGGTTGGACTTCTCTCAATTCTTCCTTGGTGCAAGATGTCAGATTCATCAAGAGGTTTGGGTTATTAGATTTCCCTTAGAAATTAAGGATAAATCATTTTCACCAACTATCCTGAATGGTGTAAACAAGGCACATCATACCATTTTGTGACCTGTAAAGAAATCAAGAAATCTCTGTCAAAAGCACCAGTAGAAAAGGCAGCTAGCAAAACTGGGATTGGTACAAAGCTAAAGAACTCAACTAATTCCTCTTAATCTATTTGCAAATTCTAAATTTGATTAGAAAAGTCAATGAAAAGTATTTTTCACACAGCAATATTTCTTGATGTTGCAAGTGTGAGAAGAAATGGGGAAGTTGGAATGCTAGCCCTGACGGCTGACGGAGTCGGATCCAATATTCTCCTCACCAGTCAATAGACTGGAATGCTTAGACATATCCATAAGTGACAGTCTTATCACATCTTGAAATTTCAGCATATCAAATATCTGTGTCACTATTGATTAGCTAGATATGTACAGTGTAACCTTCAATTTTCCATGCAATAATCTAGCTGTCTTGCACACTTGAATTACGTTCTTATAATCCTCACAATTCATGTACAATACTTAAAAAGCATACTAGGGTCATGTATAAAATTTTAGCTCTTCAAAGAAAGTGAATCACACCGCAGATCATTATTTCTGGATCAATTAAGAAAGACAATAGATCCTAGAATAGTTTCATCCAAAAAATCAGCAACAAAAAATTGTGCTTTTATGAAGAACTAATTCATTGTGGCTTATATAGTTCATAATTAAAGCCAACTTAATTTACATGCAGTCGAGAATTGGATTCCATATCAATTACCAGAGAAGTTTTATGAGATACAAACACACTAGCTGTTGTTATCTTTTTTATACAATAGTCATGATATAAATCGCATACCCATTATTTTTCACTGCATGAATTATATGTACATTACATGTACCATTAGGGAATCTAACTGAGGAAAATGCTTTTATTTATATTAACGGTAAACCATGTTATTTGGTTCAAGTAACAATCTGAAATTAATTTAGCAACATAATCTGCTATTTAACAGAACATTAACAATGCAAATTCTGTGTATTTGAACACATGCATACATATTATTTTCAATTATTTGTGATTATCAATGTTCATCTTTTTGTCAATTTTTAATGTGGGTGTTATTGAAAAATTAAGGCACGAAGATCACTCAATACATGTGAAAAAATGATTTATAATCTAGAGTATTATTAAATTTAAAACAGATAATTTTTCAAAGACTTAGAAACCTAGAATGTACCTTTCCCTAAGATTAACTTAAATTGTAGAAGAATTACATTACATTATCAATGAAACTTAGGTAAAAATTATTTACCCTTTAAGAGATCAAATGATGGAAATTAGAATTCTCAATACAAACCAAAGCAGCGCGAAACTGAAACCACACAGAAGGAGAAATGTGAGAAGTCTTACCGATCAGTGAGAATTCTAATCCTTACTCAATCAATGATACTCCAGTACAGAATCAAATACTATTTACTACCATGTAAAACAAATGTTGACAGACCCAGTCTGTGATTGGATGAATCTGAGGATGCTAGGAGTACAGGACCTGTTCTATTGACCACTGCTGACTATACACACCAGTCAGAGTCTCGTAGCCACGATATTATAACTGAGTGACTCCTCTCCATCGTAAGCCGTGTAGAAAGCAGACAAGTTTTTGCCAATACCATTCCCTGGTATATACAGGGAATAAATCAGTATTGGAAACTCACTTAATCTTGCATAAACAGTCTGCAATATCAATCAGGAAATCAGGAGATGATGTATGAACCCCTTCCCCAGCTCTCTCTCACAATCTCCTCTGTCTACAGCAGATACGGTCATAAAATACCTGCCTCTGACAATTAATTGTTAATTAAACAAACCTACCGCTCAGAATCACCTGCTCCATAAGTACATCTTCTTTCAACATCAAACAGGAATCAATACTTATTTTTCCCTAAGTCTCCTGTATTTAACAGTCATCTCACAGCCCCCGAGATTTCAATTGATATTTTTCCCCACATTAAATCTGTGCGGTTTTAGATTTAAATCATATCACATTTCTGGCAGATGATGTCAACAGATATCAAGTGATGTCACACACTTAATCATTGGTAAGGTTTAGACAATAACCAAATCCCACAAGAATTCCTTCTGATATTCTGTACAATGTATGGTACATAAAAATAAGGTTTTCATTTTGTACCGGTATGTGCAAATCAAGAGGAATTTCCAGACTGGATGAATGTGCATTTTTAAACATAAAATACAAAATTTTAATTCCAATCAAAGCTTCCTTATCATTTAATAAGCAGATTCATGTTGCATGCAGTTTTTGGTTAATGTCATAAACACAAAAGCTGAGAGCCATTTCTATTTTTCTGGTATATTAGGTTGTTTTAAATATTCATGGATAATACATAATTAAAACATAATACATGTTTATATATAAGACCTAGGTTAAAATGTTATACTTAAAGCCTAGCTATGATAAAAAATATGTAAAGTAATTGGATTGGTTGACACTATTCTATATTTGATTGTGTCACACCTGTCTCAAGAGCATACTTGGGGAATGAGGTTTTATGCAAAAATAAAACTAGATTAGCTAGGACAGTCTATACTTATAAACTGTGAAAGGCTTATTTAAAAAGAAAAAAAAAATCATGCTCCTTATTATAAAATAAACAAAAACTTCATGTGGATGATATTGAATGTCATCATGACATAACAAAAGTCTATGAATGTATATAATGATTTGTTCAGCCAATCAAATGGCACGTTACAAACAAGATCTGAATTATACTTCTTAGTATTCCATTTGACACTTGAATACTTTCATCAATTAATTGACCAAGCTTCCACTAGATCGAAATGACACTCAAACATTAACAAATGCTTCAATTTGTGCAATTTTCACTGTCAACTAGTCAATATCCATTAGAAACATTAATTTAAAGCAAATGCATTTTAATGATTAATGATTGTAGGTTATTCAAAAACTTATAAGGTGTAAAGTGAGCATTTTACTGATGGAAATTGAACCATTCATGCAATGAATTTCACGTTCATCACCGTGCAACCCAGCTATATAAAAAGCTTTAGAAATAAAAAGTCTAATTTTGGTATCTATTAATAAAATGTTGGATAAATACATCCAATTACTATTTCTTACTCTGATCTGTTAAAATGTTTATCGGAAACTCGTTCTGATAAACATACAGAAAAGATTTTTCAAAAAATAATACACGGTCATAACATGAATGTTTCACAGTAGGAATCACTAAAGAGAATAAATGGTACAGCCCTCTCAGGTCTTTCAGTATACAGACTAGAGAAAACAGAAAATCTGCTGTATTCTAATTGTTGTTCTCTCACAGACAAATAGAGTGGGAACAATAGCGTGAAAGACCAATATTTAATAGACCGATTTCTGTATATTTACTCAACATAGAAGGCAACTGTTGTATAACTATCTGACTCGGTAACTCCTAAAGATGGATTGCAATGTTCGAAAAATAAAACAGTTTAGCGGTATTGATAAGAAGAGTTTCTATAATTCAATACACTGTACCCACGCATTGACTATGGTTCAACAAAGATTATATCAAGTGCAAATTGAACTTTTTTGAATTACAATGAAATACTGCATGCATTTGCACTTATAATAAAAATAGAATGATTGAACCACCTAAATGAAAGTTTTTAGCATACTTTTCTGGTGAAAAAAAAATTGGAACACTTCTCTAAGGAAAAAGAGTGAAAAAATTTAGATTCATTATCGAAATAAAAGTGTGAAAATAACTGCTTTTAAAAGGATGATGAGTACTTTAAATGCTTTTAATTCAATCTTATATGTTAATATCTCCATCATTATAACACATTTCAATTTTTAAGTGCAATTTAAGAACTACTTTTAAGGAAGTAGTTAAGAATTTTCTTTTTGCTTTCTTAAAAGTTTGGTAGAATTGCAGGGTTTTCTTGGAGTGAATGGCTTGAATGAACTAATTGATTTTCTCGGATTGATCGTATGGTACAGCAAGACAATACTAAAGGGACAAGGCATGTACAGAAATCAAATTTACTAGTGATGCCTACAGAAAACCTGTCTTGAAGTCTATTATCAGAGCTCTGAGCCAAGTTTTTTGTCATGCAACCCACGTCTTGGAATTTTTAGACCCAAATTCGACGGCAGAACGAGCTGCAAACAAGCTCGCCAGGTCCAAATTTAAGGCTGCGTATTGATCAAACACAGACAAGAGGAAGAATTTACACTGCACAGTCAGGCAACATGGACCTTGATACCAAGACTTGGATAAAAGCTTCCCTCCGATGTAATTACTACGGTACTGTTCCATCACAAGCTATCCTTCATCGGGACAACAAATACTAGATATACAGTAATATAACATGGAATCACTTGTAATATAGTACATGTAATATAATATGATGGAGAGCGCTTTTATCAGAATGTTCGCGTCTTTTCCAAAACACCATAAGTTTACTAAACATTATCAGAGTCATAACAAAATCATGAAAGTACACTTTCGACTTTACCGGTAGGGTCTAAGAAAGATACAAATGTTAATTGTTTCCTTCTTGTAGCTCCTTGTTACATTATATATATTACACTTGTTACATTAAAGATATAGATTCAAAAGTAAGAAAAAAAAGATATGTACATTCTACTGTATATATATTTCTTCACAATGATAATTATGACCATAGCCAACTTTTCATTTCATTTGATTATGATAGATAGGCTAGTATCTGATCTGTATATATGAAACAAAAGGGTTATTGTTAAGTAATCAATCAGTGAATTACAACAGTTTCGACAGAGGTTTCAAAATAAAAAATCACATCCAAAAATGTGAAATTGTCAACTGATAAAATTCCACAGATTCAATCAATATGTTCCTAATGAAAATGTGACAAACACAATTAAGGAAGGTATGTGGTGCAATATCATTTACGAAAATTACCTCTGCATAAAAATAATTGATAGCTAGAACCATTTTAACAAGAGCTTGGACTTTGGGTAGTTGTGTCATACAGCAATGTGATGTAGGCTTGTCTATTTCATTGCTGGCCACTCAGCAATGGCTCTTTGAAATCAACAAGATTTATCTGGCATTTAAGCTAAGACTAGGCCAAAATGAAATTGTTTGTGCCTCCCGCTTCATTGAAATACCCCCCGCTGATAAAATTTTATTAGCAAAAAATAAAGAACTTTTTTTTATATGTAGATTTTTATTTTTTACCAATTTTTAATTAGTTAAACTTCAAGTTTGAAAAATTAAAAAAAATTCCCTCACTCCCTCCTGGGTCTAGAAACCCCCAGCCGGCAATTCCAAAAGGATGGCCCTAGCAATCTGTGCATATTTCACTGGAAACCAGCGTCATTTTTAACTTGTTTTGATGCATGAAATAGTTACATCTTATCGAAAGTCCAAGGTCTTGTTAAAATGGTTCTAGCTATCAATTAATTGTTAAAAAGTCAAACAGTGTAGTGATAATAGCTAGGAATGCATCATTTTCCAGCTGCAACTATTGCAACCTTTCTATTTCATTTGTGTACTTAAAGTTACAGTCCACAGAAAGATGTCATTTATAAAGTTCACATACTGACAAACAGCCTATAATGATACCAAAATACCAACCACCGGACCGTAACTTAGTCTGTCATGAACAAACACGTGTGTGTTTTTTTCACCAGGTGTTAATGGCTTTGTTTATGATTAATGATGACCAAATGTTCCCTAAGACCTTCCAGACCAGCTGCCAGGATAAAAAAAGGCCAGCAGTTATGTCAAATTACATCACCCAATACCCTCCCACCTATGATTGCAGCCTCCATTATTGATGAGACAGCCCTGCCAATAGCTGTTGTTACAATCCATAAAAAGTCTAAGTGTATACATCAAGACTCAACTAAAACCACTGAAAAATACTAAAATAGACACAAATCGCAGAAAAAAAGAAAGATTTTCAGTAAATTACATTGTATTTCACCGATTAGAGACTAATCGTTTCATCTGCTTTTAAAGAAGTATTTGAAATTAACACACATCCAATGACCTGAGTCTCTAATTATGGTTTCTAGACCAGATCATTAGTCCTAATTACCACAGATCAATGTGAAGACTGCCCATCTAGTCAGAATCCAATAATAATCTTCCTTGTTGTACAACAAATCAATATTTGTGTCAAAAGGCTCTATACATACATAAATATATGCACATGAGATTCCTTGTCATTTTAAGGTACAGTACTAGAAAATGGATAATTAGCCTTAGATAATGAAGAAATCATGACCATTGTCTTAGCAAGAGTATTCATGCCTAAGACATTAGTACAAGCACTTCTAGCTCACACTTTACAGCCCCTCAGTTTCTTCATGTGCAATGATTGCACCTATCTGGAGGTAAATAAGACCATGATCAAAGACGTACATGTACATTGTGCATTGGGTAAAGTCAGGGTTCTGAGATTTCGTGATACAATCTGAAAAGAACCAAGACCAAGCAACATGTACTGTATAGACAAAATAGTGCATTTTTGTCAGAGAACTTCCCCTAAATAAAATGGTTTCACAAAAGTTGCTCTGACAAAATGTTTGAGTACTTCTCTTTCATGGCTAAAAAACCACAGGGTAAGTTCAAAATGGACAAAATTCCCAGAAAAAATTCCAAGTTCAAAAGAGCCAAAATTCACAAATTACAATATATAAAATTCAAATATCAAATATCAAGTAGATTGCTTTCAAAGAATTAAAAGACATATTCCAGAACAGGTGATATAAATGGTACCTTAAAAACACAAAGCTTTCGAACATGCTGTGAATTTTTCTCTCTATCAAATATTTCCTACAATCTGTTCAAGTAAATTTGCACATGTTAAAAAAGAGAAAGTAAGGGTCTTGCGTAAAAACATAGCATAAAGCAAGCAAAGAGGATGCTTATCAGATCCTGCTGTCAACACCCATAAACATAAAACGCCCCTAACCATGCTAATGTCTACAGAATTCTGACAAGATAAGCAGTCTTAGAGTCAATCCAACACTTGTCAGGCCAGGAAATGTGATTTTGCAATTGGAAACGATTTCTCTGTGTGCCCAGCAATCCACAGACCCAACATAAAGCCCCCTTTTTCATTAAATGTTAACACCTAATTGTCTACATTTCTAGGATTTCAGACATTAAACCTTTGATTTTTGACAGCATTCATAGTGTATTAAAGGGAGTTTTGTCTCTAGATAGGCATCATTAAGGTGTTGTGCACATCTTCAGAATATAACAACGAAATTAGCTACAGAAGGGATAAGGAGAAATTAACCAATTCTGACTCCATTCATAAAACACACCACCCAGAAAACATGCTTCATTGAGCTTGGCCAAGTTTTTATGAGTCGTTACTCTACCACCTTAGTTCATCAAAACAAACTCCTGAGGAACTGCATTCTCCATTGTACTGACTGGACCTTACAAAAATCACATCTTGATGTCTTCAAACAGAGGAGCCATCTTGGTGCACTACATTGATGTTACACACCAGATACTCTACGGATTGTAAAACAACCTTGAAGGTGTCCAGTTCTTTGTCAAATCAACAAGTGTTTTCAGTCTACAGACATCTGCAGCAGTTACCGTAATATTAATAGACTTTTGATTGCTGGTCTATTCTAAGATTCTGGTGATTCATCTTAAACTGAACCATGTAAAACTTGTTATACTGTACTTGTAGGAGCACATAACAAATATTGGAATTTTCATAAATTTCAAAGGTCATAATGATATTATCTCAACTGATTTCATTATATGGCAATATTAAGTCAAGCAAATATTTTGTCTACAAAAATCTAGAATCAGAACTCATCAGAAATCATTGAAAAGATGGCCTTCCCAAAGACAATGGACATTAGGATGAAAAGCATCTTTGACTCTGGACTATGCTTTGACCTTAACTTATGACCTAGCAATTAAGTGCATCCTTTGTTCAACAAACACTCTATGGTTGAAATATAAGGCAGATAGGGCCAACGGAAGAAAAAAGTGTCCAGATAAAGATTTTGCACAGATATCAGCTATAACACTGATATTTGACCTAGAAATTTGGTTCATTGACTCTGCAGACCCCTTACCTACAAGCAGTCTTTTGTTAAAGTCTAGGCCAATTTGGGCTAAGGGGAAATATGGTCCCAAAATGGATTTTCACAGAAATCTGCTATGACCTGACCTGACATTGAAATAAGGTTTTAGATCACTGCACATTCTTTTTTTACATTTTAAGCACCATGTCAGTGGAGTATGAGCCAAATTGGGGCATAGAGAACAATGTTTTTGTTTCCGGAAAAAGTTACGCCAATCGATTTAGACTGAATATTATAATTTTTCATACGATTTTTTCTCAATTTTTTAATATTTGAACATGAGCGACTAAGAATACCACAAAAAAATTTTAAACAAAGAAAGTACATATCTTTTGCTTACTACAGACGAAATTTTGTTGTGGTATTCTTAGTCGCTTATATTTTTTAGAACGTAAGAAAGTTGAAAATAGTGGTTTTCTTGGTGTTTTTCAGAAATAGGCATGTATTTCATCCATTTAATTTTATTTTACCAACAGATGTGAAGAAATCAAACAGTTTCTATAGTGAGTACTTGTTATCAACTTTATAAATAATAGGATATTTGTTAATGTACGTGCAGTTTATTTTATAGAAAAATTGGGGGCATTTCTACTATATATATCCTATCTAGTTGCAAACCAGTTTATCAGAAGTAAATCGCGAAAAAAGGTGTCGCGAAAAATTTGGTTTACTGTACATTGATATCAATTGACAAGTTAAAATAACGTTTTAATGCACAATTTTTTAAATAAATAGGAGTAGTGTAAAATGGTACGTACAGAAACCATTGGCTAGCGAAAGTGGTGTTGTTTGGGCGCAAGGGTATTTATGATTATCGAGATATTGCGCAAAAAGTGGTGGAAGCAGAAACTTTGGACAGAGTGTAGACATTAAACATGTCCATAACGATTTGTTAATTATTAATAAATACTAGCTAATCTAATTTTGATTTTTTTGTGTATGGCATTTTAAGATATTTATAATCATAAAAATGATTGGATTGCCTGTATTAATTGAAACAGAGATACATGCATATATTTCATAATCATTACAGTTTTCCTGTTGAGATCAAATGGTTTTATCTGATGTGCATATATATGTGTGTATGCATTTAAGATAACTGTACTTTTGTTTATTTAAGGAATGAATTCAGTATTTATTTGTTTTATATGATATAAAATGGTTTGGGGCAGTTTACGCTTTATAAACCGCGAAGCGGTTTATAAAAAAAAGCGTAAACTGTTTCAAACCATTTTATATCATATAAAACTAATAAATATTGAATTCACTTCTTATAATTTAATATTCTTAAACTTAACTGTAG
Organism: Magallana hongkongensis; assembly: GCA_016163765.1. Classification (NCBI taxonomy): domain Eukaryota; kingdom Metazoa; phylum Mollusca; class Bivalvia; order Ostreida; family Ostreidae; genus Magallana; species Magallana hongkongensis. Next base: position 58,024,956 of record WFKH01006014.1, on the reverse strand, counting down.
ATAAAAAAAAAAGGGTCATTTGACCTTTTAAATGACGTCAAATTGTAAAAAAAATCAAATGTAATGTCAGGCGGATTGATACGTTTTTGACGTTAGTCTTACTATGACGTAGGCAACATTCTTTATACAATTTAAAATAATTTTTTAGCCAATCAGAAAGCGCGTTACAACCAGAATTAAACTATTATGATTCTCATCTGACTTTAAAAATATTGTTGAAAATATCAAACATGATAATTATAATGTTGTTTCTAAGAATTAATTTGGTAAATCATTGAAATAGAATTCTGTACTAGTCACACATGTATTTTATGCAAATGCAACAACATTGAAGTTTTTTGCACTTTTAAACTGGTATGCTCGCATTCTGATCGTTTGATAACATTAAAGCTTTTTTCCTTTGAAAAATTAATTTTCTTCATAAAAAGTAATGGTGTTTTATAACACATATAGTATAAACATTGTAAACTGCATGGTGTCGAACCTTTTGAAATAGGGTAGATAAAAGATGGATAATATATTTTAAAAATGCTCAATTAAAGCTTAGCATTGGCATGGTTGCTATGAAATATATTGATTATTATAGCAAAGACATAACGATTAGTCTTCATGTAAATGTAGACAAATAATTTTATTATTATTTTACATTGTTTATTACTGTGTAATATGTGTGTCTTCATTCAAAAGTAAAACTTAGTTAAATTGGACTTGAAATACCATGTACTTAGTGTGTTGCTAAGAAATTTCGTTGTTGCCATGGAAACATTTAATAAAATAGTGAGTAAAATTTTGAAGAACACCTTTGGTCTTCTTATATTACCAAATGATATACCGATAATGCATGGATTAGTGTAAGGAACTTATAAGTTTAAAATGAAGATTACCGGTATATGGGGTTTTTATACCAATTTTAGACTAAAGCCGTTGTCATGTTTGACGGTTGCTAGGCAACTATACTGAAGGGTTACCATGGAAAATCTATTCTTATATTTAGTGCTGGTGTCAATACTTCTTATGGAAGAAAAATTATTAGATTTGCGGAGGGGGCCAAATCTGACCCCTATCCTACCTAGTTCTTTCCCAGAGGTTAGGGTCTAAATTGCTTCTCTTTCTAATGGCCTTCAATATTATTAAAGTGGGGCCTTTTGAAATGGTCACCATCTCAATGATGTCTAAGAGATGATATCAATGCTTTGAACATGGGTTACCCCTAAAAAGTAACAAAGTTGGAAATTATAAATACATGTATGTTTTTCAAATTTCATTTTTTATTCTTTTTTTGACAAAACAACCAAATCTGATGAATTATCATCCATTGCAAAAAGACATGAACCATTCAAAATGCAGACATTAAATGTGCACCCTCTCAACACTAAATGGGAATCAGATCTGAGGCTAATGTAGAACCATTTTCACAAGAGCTTGGACTTTGGGTACCTGTAGTTGTGTTAAACAGCTATGTGACATAGGCCTGTCTATTTCATTGTTGGCCACTCAGCCATGGCTCTTTGAAATCAACAAGATTTGTCTGGCAGTGGCTTTTAAGCTAAGACTACGCAATCTATGCATATTTTACTCAAAACCAGTGTCAATTTTAACTTGTTTTGATGCAAATTATAGATAGTTACGTCCTATCGAAAGTCCAAGGTCTTGTTAAAATGGTTCTAATTCAACAATCTGTAAACTCTCAAAATATCAAGCAATGAACTTGTATTATCTCAAAAAATGTTCATTCACAAGCCTAATGTTTTGGCAAAAATTGCATATAAATACTTAACTAACATTACTAAGTCTCTTTTAAGGTGGTATGGGACACCTTTCGATATTTATGTAGACAAAAGTACATTATAATCAAAATACTTTCACCCGTTTTAGAATTTTTAAATTTTACAGTATTTGACCAAAAAAGGTGTTTAAAATTTTTTTAGAAAGGGAAAAATTTTAAAAGGCCCAGCGGGATTCGAACTCATGACTTACAGATTCGTGGCTAATGCTCAAACCCATTGTACTACACTGTTAGATAACAATTTTTGGGATAAACAATTATATAAAATTATACTTGATTGTATTGTTTACTTCAATTGGTACAATATGGAGGCGTTACTGTCCCATACCACCTTAAGTGTACAAATTATATGACACATATGCAATGAATGATAGAATATCTGCTTGTCATGTTGACACAGTTTGCAGCCATTTCAGGATTAAATCAACTAAATGTCATTAGGTATAATTAGAACTGTTATATTGTTAACAACAGAATCAAATTTCCTTCCATACAGTATTATAGCTTCATGGAGTTTTGGACAGCTAACATCATGATGTCCTAGGAACCCACCTCACATCAGCCTCTAAAAAGATTACCAGCAGCCTAACTCATGGTTTACAGAGGCTGTGAACTATCAACAGTGCCAGCTCTCTGGTCCTGGGCTATTGACTGGTTGTTGAGTGGAGCTAGGACTGTCGATTATTACTGGGTTTGCAGTTCCTACTCAGCTTAAATGTCCCACTAATTGCTTTCTGATAACTACTGGCAAGCATTTTCTCCCAAGAATTCTGGCGTCAATTAAAACTATTTTGGAATCTGGAATAGTGATAGTCACTGCGATAATTAGGAATCTGCACATTAGGAAATACGATGTCACACCTTGATGATATCTATATCATATAGTCATTTGAATGTTGTAAAATTTGCTTTTAACTAACATTTTACAAAGCATTTAAATTCATCTGAGTGTACTTTCTCTCTCTCTCTCTCTCTCTCTCTCTCTCTCTCTCTGTAACTATTCATGAAAAGATCTCTTAAACAGAGTATATTTGATACCTCATTAAAAGAGAGCAAAATTATTTTTGTATATTTTTTAAAAAGAGGCCTTCGATTCTGAATTTGCAAAATTTATTGATGTTCTAGTTAAATTGGAAATCAGGGAGAAAAAATAAGGAACATGCTAATAAGTGGAGTAAATCATATCAATCAAGTAAAACAATTTGATTTATTTTTATATTCAAATAGATTCATATATTCAGCAAAATTTATTTTAAATTATTATCAACATTTCAACTGATATTGTCTTTCTGGTGAGGGGAAGATTAACTGATAAAAATGCATAATTTGGGCTAAGAAAAGGGCCAAAATTCTGATCCAAATTACATGTAGCTGTAGAAAAATTACTGAAGAGGTATTTGATTTTCCTCTCTGAGTTCTCTTTAATACTGACTTTAAAGTATAAGAGAGCTTCAGTCAGCTTTGGAAAGATATATTTATCTTGACTGAAAGAAATATTTTTATTAATTATAGAGATGATTTTTCTAACAATTGACACAATCAAATTGAGATATGTACATGCATTCCTTCCTGATTGGAAATTAGTTATATACCAGTTTATGTTCCATTCAAAGATATCTTACTGATATAAATTAATAATAAATTTTAGAGATATATTTCTATTTCTTAGGAAATATTTATTTACAAAACAAACCTTTAAATGAGACAATGAAAATTTCATTTGACCAGGCAGTAAAATAAAAATATCAAAATTATAACAAGAGAAAAGCTGTCAATGTGACAGCAAACCGGGTTTTCTTTTGTGTGAACAGTATCCATAATCCATTTGTCGACCCTAAATTGATAAACGCTACCTATCCAGAGAAATGGGGTACTCTATATGCAATATTTTGCAAAAAAAAAAATTTTTTAAGTTCAACAGCTGGTATTTTTTGCATAAATTATCAAAAACTGAAATCCAAGTAATATGCACATCTCTAATATATGTTAAATCGATCTGCAAAACAAAAAACTTCCTATCTCGAAAACTGTAGGAGGAGTTATCATGTACAAAAGGGGTACCCTTTTGGCAGCCGCCCGTCCACCATTTTCACCATTTCAATACCCTGATTTTTCCTATGGAAAACCTGGTTGAAAATTAAGTTGATAATAGCTTTGGTGAGATGAGGAGAGAGATGTTATTTCTAGTCCTTTGCTATTTCTTGCCAATTATTATAATCATATAGGGACTTAACAAGGTTAAGTCTAATTATATTTTAATGAAATGCCCTGTATCTTGAATGAAGTTTTATAACTTAAGCTTTAAGGTCGCACCATTGACTTCTTAAAAAAGCGGCCTAAAGTCATGCACACTTGAATTGTACTTGGCCTCGTAAATAGCACCAGTTGGACCAGCATGACCAATATTTTGTATGCTTACTTTGTAACAGCCCCAAATTTTAGAATTCCTAGCTATATCAAATTCCCCATCACCTTGCTTTTTGCACTTCAAACAACACATTTGGTATCACTATCATGACATGTTATTAATATTTGATTATTATGATGCCTCTGAGGTTGAACTATACTCAGATATTCTGTGATTCAGATATGAGGGTCATTCATCAAGTACACAGTGTGGAATTGGCCCAGAAAAGTACAGAGAGTGTTCCGTAGACCTGTCTTATCTAGTCCGAACACTCTCCCATTCCTCGCCATTGACTCTTCAATACACCGAGTATTTCTTTAAATATTCATCATGATAGCTGAATGAATAAAGAACTCTACAGGAGCTCAGGAAACCTTATTCTTTTTAACAATATTCATTTTAAAACCAATTTTCATATTATTGAAGTTTTCACATATTATTTTCAAGCATATCTATATCATTTACTTTTCCAACAATTTTAACTAATGCATGTATCGGTAGTTGCTCCATAAAATGAAATCATTATAGATTACAGAATGAATTTTCATTCACAGGTGAGACTAGAATATTACAGAATTATTGCTGTTTTTCAAATTGCATCATTTTCCTGCCATTAGATTGTATCAAGACAGAGCCCTACTTAAGGCTCCCAATCCATCAGAAGACACATGTGGCTGTTACTACTGAAGGATCGAGAACTAAATTAGCATTCTTCAATCTATGGAATGTGTTAGAAAACTCTTAAGGCAATATGCACTAATGGTTATTTTTATAGTAATGACATTAACAACCACAGAAATAACTGTCACTCCAAACCAAAATAGATGAAAATATATAAACGTATTATGAAAAATCTACTCACTATTTCAGGGATAAGATCTATCAATGACAATACCAATTGTCGTGATCAATGATGCAAGGTCAAAAGGTCATCCATAAATGCAAGTCATCCTCACATCCTTTTCTAGCCCTATGTCTCCATTGGACCAATTTGTCATGAGTTTTCCCGCCTTGGATTTTCCGAGGGAGGGAGAAGATGTCAACACGTGGTCCTGCTAAGATAGAAGTGATCCAGCATTGTCACAATGTATAAGGAATGTCTATACATAATTGTATTGATCGCACACAGGCGGGCTAATTAAACAGTAAACACTTGACAATGATGTGGTGGAGAGACCGAAGGGTCTGATTGATTCCTGATCAGGTTTTAAGTGGTCCAGGCATTCATAACCACACTGAACATCTACTCCCATACAATGATGGTCAATATTTTATTTAATCTCAAAACCCCTGGATGTTTAGATACTCAGTTTTAGCATACATAATATTCAGATGCAAAATTGGTTTAATAATGTAAATGAGAAGGCTATAATCACGGCAATAAGCCTATAATCATTAGAGAGCTTTAATTTCATCAATACCATATAGTGACATGCGAGTTTTTATTGAATAAATATCGATAGCTTTTTGTATTCTCAACAAAGAACATACGTTTAAATCTTTCTATCTTTATTGACATTTCTTTTTACTGGAGATTAATGCACCAGATGTTAAATATCATACCTGTATTTAATTAAACCATCTTTTGTCCAAATATGGATAGATATCTTGAGTTACTGCATTGTTCATTTTATTGTTTGTTTCCTGTAAATGTACATATAAAAAGTCCTTTTCATATATTTTCATTTTCTGAACTCCACCAGATTTCCAAAGATTTCAACCTTCATGCATTATTAATCAATATTTCACTAATTTTTCTGTTTACCAATGTGAATCCAACTGCTTTCACATTGATAAATGATTGCTTTCTGAAAAATATATAACAATACATCATTGTTACACATGTACAACTAAACTTCAATTCAATAGCAGTGAAAATCAAAATTAATTTTTTTTTAAAATCAGAATTCTCTTATCAAATTCAGTAGTTGAATGAAAATTAGTTTCTTTTTTAAAAGCAATTGGCCGTTTAGTGGTACATGCATCTTTCAAACATGTTCAAACTCATCGCCCACGCGTATGGCTTCCTCAGCCGCTGTGAACTTGCGAACATGTTGAACGCACAAATGTAATTTTCTGGCCCAGGTGCATCGTCCTATTTTTCTTTGAAACTCCAACAGATGATTAGATATGATATAAACAAAAATCCACTATTCTGTATTTTTTTTACCTTGTTGAAAATTTACATTCATCAATTTCATGAACACAAGTACACATGCAGGTCCGAGTACTTTCAGCTTCCATGCAAATGACCAGTGGTAATAACAGATACACATGTGTAAGAACATGTGTCTTGCATGCGTGAAGGAAATGCGCATAGCTATACAACCTGTACTGCCCTGTAGATTTGTCTACGATGCTTCAGTTCAACATTTGCCATTTTGGGATCAAGGATGATGCTGTGTGTTTTGAGAATATCCCGCAATGTGTTATCTCAAAAACCCCGCGAAATCATACTGATAGTCTAACCCGATTTTAAAACAATTAATCGAACCCGATTCACGACGATGATAATCCTCATCATAGTCATCGTGGGAACTGCGGCAACAACAAGCCATCAATTCATATTTTAAATGATATATGGTTTATTTTTGCATCTTAAATTGTCAATCCATTCAATAATTTAGATTTAAACTATGATTTGGAAAATATAAAATCGAAATAATAATAAATCGTAAGGATATTATCATTTGAAATCAATTTTTATTACATATCATTTACTTTGATTTGTGGCTAAAAATGCTTCTAAGACCATATTGTATTCAGTAAATTGTTTTTCATGGTATCTTTCTATAGTACATAGCACAGGCACCTGACGTCATATATTTTTCTCATAATAAAAAAAATACTCCGCTTACCTAATAAATGACAAGGTACCCATCCCCGCCATCTTGGATTTATTTCAAACTGGCACATCAGCTGGAAGTTTTGCTTGAAACTCATCGGTAAATTTTTTTTGCAATCCTCTCCGTCTCCCGATCGGTCATTCAACATCTAAGCTTACAACCAATTCAACCAAAACGGTGCATTACACCTGTCATTAATAAAAATAACCACTCGATCTGCATCTACTGCCTTAGATATGCGATAAATGTCTAAAGGGTGGACGGAAGTTGTCACCAATATGTAAATGAGATTTCCCTGCAACGTGTGTTTGTTTCAATATTTCAAAAATATATGCATTTATAAACATGTTTATATAAACTTTGTGTAACAAAAGTTATAATTGATTGTTTATAGTATCCCTTTTCTTAATTTTAACTCGTATGTTGATCGAATTCAAAATTGACGCCTTTTGAATATTCGTATCAGTGCTATATTTGGAAGGGATTACCCATATTATGACGCGATTTATGTCAACTTCCGTCCACCCTTTAGCTTTTTGTCGCGAATCAGCAGCAGTAGATGCAGAATGAGGAGATATTTTTAATAATAAACGATGTTATGGGCCGTTTTGGTTGAATCAGCAGTAAGCTAAGATATTGAATGACTGATCGGACGGCGGAGATGATCGCAGAAAAATGTTACCGCTGAGTTATAAGCGAAAATTCACGGCGATGTGACAGGTTGAAAAAAAATCCAAGATGGCGGGGATGGGTACCTTGTCATTTATTAGGTAAGAGTATTTTTTTTTTTTATTATGAGAAAAATATATGACGTCAGGTGCCTGTGGTACATAGCTCCCATTTTTAGAGCAACTAAAATTGTCATTTTGTTTGTGTGCTTGAGTAAGCTTAAAAGTACTGAAGTACTGAAAGCCGGACTCTTTTTATGTGTTTTATGCATATTGTGCAGTAAAGACTAACAAAATATCTCTCTCTCTCTCTCTCTCTCTCTCTCTGAGTCTCTCTCTCTCATGATTTTAATTTCGGCAAAGCGCCGGATAGTGACCAAATTTTGAAAGCGGCTATTAGCGAAGAAATATATCTGTTTAGTAGAAAAAAATCAACTGTGATTTGCACTTTGAAACAAGCGTCATAAACTCATTCCCCTATTTCTTCGATGTGCAGCTTTGTAAAGTAGTTCATGGAAATTCATGCGCATTGTAAGTGTCAAAAGGGCATACTATAAGTCATGTTTTTAAAACACGTAATTAATAAGAAATAAAAAACTACTCCTCGCTAAATTTATTCGCAATAAACCCCCCAAAAACAATACATTTCACAAAACATGGCTGTCTGTGGAACTGTTTGGTATAGCGGAAGCTTTTACTTTGACGCTGTTCGGTTTTTTGTTTACTTTTGAAGCTGTGCTATTTATAGTAACGTTGGCGATTTGGATGCCTACAGCCAGGACTCTGCTTTCAGCAGAGCCCGGCTAAAAAATCAAATCATCCAGAATTGTAGAATCGAATGCATCAAACTCCGACCACCTGACCACCCCCCCGGCAACTCAAAGAACTTGTATAGATATGTTTTTCGGTTTGACATTGAGGAATCTAATGTCAATTTTGCTATATTAAATTAGGAAATTCTGAATTTTAAAAATCCGAAGGGGTATCTTCATTTCTGGACTATATGGTAGTATACAGTCATGTATTCATCACAAGTTTATGTTTAAAGAAACATAACTCTTATACATCTGTTTGCTTGCCAAACGTTTCCGTTTTAAGAAGGCTTAATTGTCAACAACCTAACCATCAGATCTATATACCTCAACATTTTAGTCATGATTTCTGTAACCATATACTTTTTATCAATAAAGAAAAGTTATAAATATTTAAGATTTAAGATTTGAACATTATTCTATACTAGTATCGTTATACAAACCTCTCCTTCTAAATCAAATTACATGTAGTCTATTTAATTGACCATCCAGCACTCCTAACTGTATTTTTTCGGATACCTCTTTTTCTTACATGCAAACTAAATAATGATTTGTCAACAACAAAAAAGTTGCTTTCAACAACGTTTATAGTTGGAAGAGGAGAAATAAATTCAAGATGTAAAGTTTCTAAACGCATGCATATCAGGAATCGTCCTCTTCACCTTTCAAATTCAAGCTGCTGGTCAGATTCGATAAAATAAATACCATGGCGTTTAGAGCATGTTCTCTACTTTTTAGAAATAGAATTAAAAACCCCTTTTTCTATTCAATGATCATCTAAATATGAATATTGTTTTCATCAACTTTCTTAGTTGGAAGGAGGGCTGTAAAGTTGACTGACGTACGAACCACTTATATATGTACGCAAATTGTCGTAGCAAAAAAATCAAACTGCGTGAGTTAACATTAATTTTTTTTCTTATGTATAAAAGGGAGAAACCAGGGTACCATGCATGGCTGTTTACAAGCATACGGTTTTTGGACCAAAAACAACCTTACCAACAACCCTACCAACCAACCCCTTCCAAAAAGAAACAGAGAAAAATAAAAAGTCATGATCAAAAAGATATCTTTGTTTTCCATCACTTCCTCCTTCTTTCTTTTAAAGAATTCATCCATTTATTGTGGGTTTTTTAAAGTATGGAATACTGTTGCCATTCTACTACAAGGGGATAAATAATAAAGAACAAAATACATGCATGCAAAATTACTTTTTATACATTAGAACAGATATAACACACATTTAATCATGTACAATAAACAATGAACACGCCGCGGACGGCCGCTCGTCAGGACTTTTTTCCGCCTGATTTCGATGATTGTCGTTTGGAGGTGGGGGCTGGTTTTGCAGCTTTGGGCTTCCCGCGCCGCTCATCCTCACGCGCTGAGCCCTTCCTGGACTGTCTTGACTGGGGGCGAGGATTGATGAGTTCTGAATGTAGGAATATCAAATAAGTCATGACATACATAAAAGATACTGTATATATATTGTATACATTGTATATTAAAGAAATGAGTGTTTGGCAGATGCAAGAGAAATTATGTGAAAGCAATGGATGTCTGACAATTACTATCTGGATTAATATTTTAAGAGGCGTCTCCTCTTACAGTTGTTTAGTTTTAAAACATTTCATTCTGTACGCCACGGCGCGCAAATATTAGCTTTTATTGGTAAATATACAAAGACTTTTTTGGAGGTATATTAAATAACAAAATCGTCTCATTAAACAAACGTTATTAGAAAACTGTCACTGTCGAAATGATAAATACCCACCCATAAATTCCTGGTTGCCTTCCATGCCGGTGAGGAGAGGAATAAAGGTAAGTCTGTCCCCCATCGTGGACTCGTTCTCGTCCCCAAAGGAGCTACCTGTAATCATATCACCTTTGGTTACACCTGTATCTGGTGCATTAAATGAAAGGCTTAACATTTCATTTCCATCATGTTTTTTATTCTCTTTGTAGATGAAGGGTATGTTAGGTATGGATGAAATATGATTTCTAAAGGAGGGACACCTGACCATATCATGGCTATAGTTAGATACCGAACAAACAAGGGGATATTTAACGTAACTCAAAAAACAGATACTACAAACACAGAGATCAAGATATCACCGGAAAATACACTAGTGATAACAACAGATGTGGTGAAACGCCTTGGCGAGTCACAGGAAGTTTAAAGCAATAGTAAAGTTCTTGATTGATGTATACAAAAATGTAAGCTTGTTGTACCGACTGTTTTGGTGTAAAATTATTAATAAATACACAAACAACCGAAACGACCTCATCACAAATCCTCATTAAATGAACAAACGGCAGGTACATGTTGTAAATTGCAAAACGAGAGCTTGTACGATTATGTGTTAACTACATGTCAGTAGTAGTAGAGAATTGCAATGTCGCAAAGATATTCCAGTATGGATGAGGGGATCAACCAGAATTAAGCATATGACCAAAATCACAGAAGATTTTTGAAACACACCAACAAATTTTCAATAATTCTTAATAATCTACCCTATAAAGAGGACTTCATTTTAGCAAACTTGAATCCCCTTCACCCAAAAATGCTTTGTGCCAAGTTTGGTTGAAATTGGCCTAATGGTTCTGGAGAAGCATGAACATGCAAAGATTACTACATATCACAAGACTATTGGAAGTGGCGACAAGGATTTGCGGGTTTTTTTTCAAAGAATGTATGCATCTTCGGGAGCCATTAGTTGAGAAAGATAGGCTATCGAAATGACGAGTATACGTATTTTTTCAAAAGGTTTGAGTTATGAGAGTGAGTGTACCGTCGACTTTCAGAAGAATGAGCGTCTCCCGTTCCTTAAGATGATCGATCCCATAGTCATAGGGGAATTCCCGCAGGTGTTTGACCACGCCCTTCTCATCGGAGAGCTCCACAATGTCTACAACAGAACCAAACCAGCTCCATCAAACCAAATACGTGATGAAACAAAGAAATAATATTTTATCTATAGAATAATTCATGAAATCATTAGGCACTCGGGACATGGATCCCTCTTTCATTTTTAGAATAAAAAAAATAGATACCCAGTGGCCGACATACAAGTATCCTACGTACATTTTGTATATTCTCTAATTTGCATATTAGAAAAATACACAAAGAAATAAGTTGCCACCATGTTGTACGTTTAATGCGTTTGCCGGTTTGTTGCAATTTCGGGACAAACCGAAGCAACAATTACAAACATTTGCTTCAGATGCTATAAACCATGTTACTGATGATTTTTTTTACATGGAACAAGTTTAGTCGGTAGGATAAAGGAAATCGGAGATCTCCAGGTAAATAATAGAGCCGTTATAACCTTACTCTAACTGGTCTCACAAGGTACCTACAGGTCTGTAACTGATACAATGTAAACCTTGCTCCTTGGCCTTCAGAGATCTCTTTTACAGATTTAGAGAGCCCCGTAACAGATAGTGTCATATATTGGTGTAACAGGATCCTGGAAGGATTGTTGAACACAGGGGGAAAAACCCCATTTGTTTTTATACCCCGCACACGACAAGGGGATCCAATCACCTGACGTGACAAGATAGTCTATGTAATATCTTCTAATCGTTTAATAACCACCGCAACAACAATCAGCTACCGGCGGCCATTGTTATCTTACATCTTAATTAGAAAAAAAGCTTTAAATATTTACAACCACCTGTTTAAGCAAATATAGAATTGTAGATTGTGTAATTGTGATTCTGTGTAGGTAAGGGGTCTGTGTCAACATTAAACAGGACCAGTGTAGCAGGGTATTGTGTGACTTTAGGTTTGGACATTTTTTTTTTTTTTTAGGTGTTTAGTCTTACCCTCTCTCTGGCAATCACAGCGTTTCTTGATGTGCTGTAGAAGAACATCGTTCCTGCAGTTGGCATTGAAGAGACGACTCTGTTCGTCTATAAATGGAGAAAAAAAATCAGAAAACCTTTTATTAAACTCTTTATTCATTCAGATTGTTTAAAGATTGTACATAAATAATTCATGTGGAGAAAATACAAGCACATAACATTAGAGTGACTGAAATCGGTCGACATGAAAGAGATCGCGCAATAAGTAGTTGTCCATAGACGCTTAAAAACGCTAAAATCACTTCTATAACGGGCAATAAAACAGGTTTGTGTAAAAAGGTTCCATAGGTCTTTGTGAGATTGGGGGTAATCCACTCGGGCTGAGTTTTGAAATGTTATCAACAAACTGTAAAGGTAAATTGTAAATCGTTAAACAAATAGAATGGGGAGCAGTAACTTATCACCTCCCTATCACAGTTTTATTGACTACAGGCGAATACACCACACCATTCATGCTCCATCAAAACAGCGCTTTCCCTGATGATCGGGGTAAGAAAAAATTAAAATGTTATACCAGTTTTCAATGAACCTCAGTTTATAAATAAAACGGAGAAAAATCAATAGGACTTGAATTCATGGGCCACAAAACCAATTCTACATACAGATCCTAAATTTATGCCAATCGAAGTACAAAAAATATTTTTTTAAGTTTCATAAAACATGTTCGACGTATTTACATCCAACATTGATCAGAAACATGGTCTATATACGACTTAATTGAAACTTAATTGAAAAGCAGTTATCTTTGAATTCGCTTAACTGTTGTGTAAGAATAGACAGGGAAAATAAACACTCACCTCCAAACTTGACTGTCACGAACATGGTCGAGAAATTTTAAAACTGTCAATCAATGTCATGGATAAAGTTTTCACTCTTCTGTCAGCACATTCTCATTCCATCATCTCTACAGCAGCTTCTATTGCAAGTCTCTCGATCTATACAGGCAAACCTTAACCAAACTGGCGAAACAACGAACTAAAACACGGTTATTAATTTGATGTCAGTATGTATCGAGAATTCATATCCACGTGGAATCAGATGACATGCACAGTAGTAGTTCTGATCGAGGACCACTCTGCCTGGAGACAATGCCGTGAGTGTGCGGTTGGGTGAGTCTGGGACATGTACCGTACCCTGAGTTAAAGGGCTCGGGTGGTTCTGACTGAAGACAGTCAGGTATACATGTGTCAATCTCTCCGGAGATTTAAACTTACTGGTGGCGATTGGTGGAGTCGTAATCAGAATTAACAAGAGAGGCAAAGTGAGAAGAAATATTTGGCTATAGAAATGTTTTCTGTATAGAGAGAGTGAGACAATATAGATGTTTGCTGGTGATAAACTAAATACACAAAAGGGAAAGTGGTTTAGTTTTGGCGAATGAACTTTAAACTGACAATACACCACGGAAAGCGCAAAAAGTATAGTACGAAAAGACACTTAGAAACGAATGCATATCCAGCGTGTGATGTCGATGACCTTCCTATGAATTCCTTTGCAAACGCAGCTTTTGATTTTTATAGACTAGTATCTCTCTATATATCCATACTTGTCTGTATGTCTTTTATCGACCAGTATGGAAATGAATTGTGCATGTTTCAATTTGACAACACGCTACTAAAACACATGTATCGATATATTAAATAAATATACTTTCATGCATGTACACTTAGAACTGCGCATGGTCAATGTATCAACATCTATCGACCAAGAACCATCCCTTTTGTCGGAATATTTGTGTTTCCTTCAGAAAAAAGGGCAGCTGGTTAATGTATATATTTTGAATGTTTGAATAATCTTTCTTTTAGAAATACCAGCCATTATCAGTACTGGGTTTCTTTTGTTCGGACAATGGCTGGGACATGGGTTTTGATTAAACATAAAATTGTTAACTTTTAAATTAAGGCGCTTGCCAATTTGATCAAGAGAAATAAAATAATTAATCAAAATTGGTACATTTAATGTAAACTGATAAAGATAGATACTTAAATAGATATCCGAATGAATACATATAGTCTCTTATAAAAAAAAATTCATATTTCTTCAATTCTTCTTTAAATGTTAATGTTTTATTATTCACTTTTTCGAGTTGTTTACACGCGAAACTAAAGCAAAACTTGAGAAACATATAGTTTCGCGGAAATTGTCATCCCGAGTTGACCCGACAACCAATCATCGGTCGCGTGCCTTACCCGTCCCCTTCCTGTGTATCCGAGCCGCAGTCTGTGTGTGTGATAGTGACGGAACGGAGCATGACCAAATCCAGTGTAACGGAGAAAGGACAAAAATGAAACAGAAATACACGTTCTGGGAGAAACTGAGCTTGAAATGTGTTCTAGTAGGGGACATGAGCGTGGGGAAGTCTAGCTTGGCTGCCCGGATATCTTCGAGGACGTTCAAGACGGACTATTCTCCGACTCTGTTCGACAACTATGCAGGTAAGACTGCCCTGGGTTTCTCCAACTGTTAATTTTTGTTAAGAATGACAGGTTCTTTCAATGGTTTGGCCTAAATCAGAGAAAAGTTTCTGTATTAAGTCGTTTTCTTGGGTAACGCTGGAATTCTTGACACACCAGAAAAAAGTGAAAGATTTAGAAGAAAGACTAAGACCTTCGCAAACAAGATTTCGTGATATTGAAAGTTTTTACTGCTTAAAATAAATGACATTGATTTAGTGAGTATATCTATGCTAAAAAAATGGCTAAATATATAATAAATAAATATAGATGAATACAGTAAATAAATGAATAAATAAATTGTAACTTCATAGTCTAATGTATTAGTAATAGGGCGTAAACTGAATTTTTCTTTGTGTATGTTGTTAAATGTTACAAGGTGCAGTCTACACTAAGGGTATATTACCTGTGCATTAAGTGTCAGGTTGTGGTCAGGTACATGGAAGGCCCCTGAGTCAATTACCTGTTAGCAAGGTAACTAACTGTTACACCTGATTGTAATCGCGTTCAGTAACCCGACGCTCGAGGCAGACTCCGTAATGACAATCTCACCTTATTTCTTACGTTTGTACTGCATGAACTGAGATGAACTGTACAGTACCCTTGCAAATCAATTTATTGCAGAAAGTCATTTATCAAATATTCAGTTTCTAGAACTTTGAATTTCCATACACGTATTATAAACGCTCAGTATATATAATAAGAAAAAAAAGTATAACAACTGGGTCGTTAGAACTACATATTGACATATGTGTATCGACAGCTAACGTCATTTACTTCCTGTAAAATTTGGTATGTATTGAGTACGTGTAAAATATACGCCAAGCCTAAAACAACTTTCTAACAAAAGATCCCTACAAATAATTCTAGATTTAACTGTTAAAAATCTATGGGGGTTTTTTTCAAATTAGAATAGATACAGCAATACATATTCTCTTGTTTGCTTATGGAATTTGGGTTAACAATATGAAGATATATTTTAAAATACATGTCCCCGACTGATTACAATTGGTAACATGCAGTTATATATATTGGTCATGCAATGTAAATAAGATATTTGAGATCTTGTAAGAAAACAGAACAGAGTCGATTAGTCGTGCAATGCGCATCGTAGCTACTTGAATTGTATGCACACATCAGTAACCAAAATAAGCTTGACGATGAACATACTAAAAATGAAAAAGGCATTTTTAGCTAGTAGAATATGCCCTGAAACATTAATTTTGGCAAAATATCGCTTATATACATGTACATGTAGCACTGATCTTAAGCCTCTTAATTGATATCCCCTTAGTCCCTGGATTTTGCCTTAAACACTCTGTGACCCAAAGTACATTTTGGAGTATCAGCATTTCCTGAGTTCTTATTTATTGCATAAATTGTCTATTTTCCCGGAAATAAACGACTGGGGTTACATGCAAAGTAAAATTTCCTTGGTGAATTATTTTTCACTTGTAATTCATTTTTATATGACAAAATATGATGGTTATAATTCTGCCCCGTGCTTGCACAAAGCAGAGACTTTGAACACTATTGGGTTGATCTTTGGAACGATGCATATGCATGTATTTTCATTTTGAATTATCATTATTGCAAATATATAGATTTTGCAATTTTTGATGCTTTGATTCCAAGTCTTTTTAATTACAACATATCATTAAATACAAGCTTTAAAAATATATGAAAGGGCACCAATTAACTTGATTGGTTTTTTTTCTATTTCTTATAGCAACTGTATCAGTCCATGGAATCCCCTATCACCTGAACCTCTTTGACACGGCTGGAAAGGTAACCATTTAAAAATCATTTTGGTATCCAATGCAAGTTTGAAATATCAAATCTAACGCAAAACATCCTATATACATGTGCGTAATTACATAACCATTTATAAGAATACCAAACAACGCATTTGGTGTTGTAACCGAAATTTCCTTTTGTTTTACTATAACAACATCTGGATGCAGAAATATGTATTTTATTCAGTTAACAGTAATATTTTCAGCGGGTGTAAGATAAATCAGAAATATTTAATTGACATTTATATTAAGATCGTTCACGGACACTTTGAGTTAAAACACCCCTTTTTACAGGTAGATATTTTCCTGTACGATAACATAAAATGTTTTTATCACAGTGCATGAAACATCTACAAAATACAATTGTTTTAAAGATAACTGTATGTGGTATCAGTAGTTCTTTTGCTACTAACGACTTATGACCAATATTTTAAACGCTTCATGTTTCACAAGCTACCAAAGCACAGATTGCAGTAACTGTGGTTTGAACCAACAAAGTTCTTGAAAAACGCGTTTTACAAAATACTTTGTAACTGACAACTTTATCGTAAATCTTTTCAGTCTCATTGAATGGCCCTTTACTGAAAAATGTATACATATCAAAGAATTTCAATTATTAAATAAAAATAACAAACATAAACAAAGAGCCATCCCTTCTAAATATTATCGTATTTACGTCTTATTTTAAGGAGGACTTCTCTAAAGTGCGTGTGATGTCATACATCAACAGTGACGTCTTTCTAGTGTGTTTTTCCATTGACGATGTTAAGTCTTTAGTGCACGTCCAGGAATCCTGGGTACCGGAACTACGTCAACACGTGCCAAACACGCCATTTATATTGGTGGGTACCAAACTGGATGTACGGTTCCAGCAGCCAGATATTCAGGTAGGTAACCGAAAGTAATTAAAGGTCCATTTTTCATACACTCTTGTTGTTTTATGTGTAGCCATGCGTTTTACCATTGTCTAAAATAAACGATGGAAAAAAGAACGAAGCGTCATTAACTGTAGGTTTTCGCCAATGGAGCTTTACATACACCTGAATACATTTTATATTCCTTTATAATGGTTCACCAATGAAGATAAATACATTTATAGCATTATTAAGGCACCTGATGCAAGTGCTAACTTATTTGTTTTCATTTGATTTTTGTTTATTATGCAAATTTCAACAATGTTGACCTTTAAGTTATTCCTTGCACACTTCTTGTATACAAGCGCCCTCCACCCCAAGTTGTAAGAACACTATCGTTGGCTCCTTTAATTGCGCGACATCCTGGTTAGATCACGGTTTCCCCTGCTTCAGGAAGAAGGTCAATATTTTTTTGGCTTGATAAGATCGCAATTTCCTGATTGTTCGAATAGTTTATAGGGTAAAACACACACATATTATAAGTCTAATATAATCTTCCTTCTATATAACTATCTATACAGTACAGACAAGGTCGCACGTAGAAACATTTTGATGTTTTATAGAGTCGTCCTCATGACCCAGAGGTTGGGGGGGGGGGGGTCCCATTTCCGTCCTAGAGAGAAGAGAGGGTTTTCAGGGTCTTGATTCAAACCTCGCTGTTAAATATACATGTAGTACCATGTACCATGTACTATGTTGCAGTTTAAGGCGTGCCTGTGAACACTTCTAACTGCCAAAGATTCATAAATACAAACAAAATCATCGTTATAAAATGAATAAAATTAAGTCAAACTTTTCTTGACACGACGTTAAACAAGCAAAAAAAGATCTTTACAAGCACAGACAAAAAAGTCTTGAAGAAAATGGATATAAAGATGTCGTTTTTGTGCTAGTTAAGTCTTTTTTCAAACACCATATTAAATTTTGCTTGTAAGATGAGCTACCGTTGTATAAAGCGTTATTGACGTGTTTTTTCAACTTTTGACAGGTTTTCGACAGTTCCGCGGTCTCACCAAAGCAGGGTAAGGAAGTTGCGTCGACGGTGGGGGCGTACAGTTACGTGGAGGTGTCCTCACTTAGCGCTGACGGCGTGGACGACCTGATCACAGAGATAGTAGACGCCGCCAAAGCCAACTGGGAAATCAATTGCGCCCAGAAAAAGAAGTGCCCCTCTTGCGTCATTGTTTGAGATTACTCTGAAATAGACTTCCCCGGTGCTATTTTCAATTTGATGACCACGTGCCATGATATTGTACTTTGGTGACGTAGTTTGCAGTTGTTATTTGTTTATTTAAAAAAGATGGTGTCAAACTCTCAGGAGACATCAAAAGATTATTTTTAATATGATGATCTCGTGACGTATAATAACAGCATAGAAACAGTGTGATAAAGCATCATAGTAGTATGTCGAGTCAGAGTCATATTCATCGTGCAATATTGTGACATAGTGTCAAACGACACGTATTTATACATGTACATGTATCATGTCAATATATAATAACGACAGTCTCATTTTAGAGACCATGATATAGCTAAGGATGCGTTTTACGATTCTGCCTCGTTTGTGAATGTCGACTTAGGCGTGTGCTTCACGACTCAGTGTAAAAAGTGCTGTTGATATTTTATGATGATATTTTTACATTTTCACTGGTTAACAATAAAATGAAATTAAAATCTTTGTTAAGTTTCTCTTATATTTTAAAAAAATTCTTGGCGTTTTACAAAGTTGTAAATCTTAACAGTCTTGTAAAAAGGAATTATGTTTAAAACCGTTTATTCCAAACAATTTCAAGCTTACAAGAAAGTTAAATCACTTGGGGACTTATGAATAGTGAGCATTTATAAAATTGGTCATAAGTTCGTTAGAGAAACACAACCCACGTCTTAAGGTGAGAGATGCAGCAGCTAATAAATACAAAAGAAGACGGTATCAGTGGCGTAGCTAGGAACGAAACGCTTGTAAGCACGATTTTCGACAGTCTAGTATTAGTTTTAATACCTCAGCCATGATATTTCAGAACAAATCCTATTAGATATAGAATCATAGCCAGTGTTGATTTTTTTTCCTTCTTTTTGTAAAAAAATATTCGGGGTTTTTTTCTTCTGTCAACATAAAAATATCTCTGAAATATCAAACAAATTGAAACGTTTGTAAGCACGTTTTTCGACAATCTAGTATTAGTTTTAATACCTCAGCCACGATATTTCAGAACAAATCCTATTAGATATAGTATCATAGCCAGTGTTGATTTTTTTTCCTTTTTTTTTTTTAAATATTCGTTTTTTTCTTCTGTCTACATAAAAATATCTCTGAAATATCAAAAAAATTGAAAAAGAACACAAAATACACATCAACAGATACCAAAGAATCAAGAAATTACATTTTAAAAAAACTAAAGACAAAGTTCTTATATGAGGCAACCACGACTGACAAATACGGTGAAAGTAGGACTTTTGACTAGAAGTTTTTGATGACTAAAGTTTACCTGGTATTTATCTAATAAGGGAATAAAAGTTGTAACTTACGGTAACCATAGGGTGCAAACGTACATGTATTTATTGTCTATTTTGAAATTTCAAAGTACTGTAGCAATATTCTTTCCCCTTTATCACAACTGTGCTCTGAAAAAGCTGTGTAGCTTCTTTTCATTTTGATACGGATTGAAGCGCTGAGTCGATTTTAATGAAATGCGGATTTTTTTAATCGTACTATATGGATCTAAATCTTGAACTTACGACTAAGTCAATATATCGAAAAATGTAATACTATAAGAATAAGTTCGTAATGCTTTGGGAAAAGTTCCGGCATAAACGTAAAATGTTGTCGGGATTTGCAATGAAAAAGAAAAACCCAATGTTTTAAAAAAATTCAGATTCAGGAAAAAAAGGTAAGCACGTGCTTACAGGGCCTCATTGTAGCTACGCCACTGGATATACTTCAAATAACGAACGCAAACTGAAAATTTTCATTAAAAGAGCATCTCGTTTTAGAGTTCGAGAGGAGAACTTTATTGCAATGGAGGTTGCTACATGCCCCATATATAGAGTTGATATCTTTTGTGGAGTGTTACAGAGTACCATATCATGTAAAGATGCACGTGCCTTTGCTAACGATGGATACGTAGTTGCCATCATGCATAATGTATTTCTGTTTTACAGGGTATTATTTTGTGTATTCCTATGTATGTATTACAAAATATTTACATTTGTTAGGATATTTAGAAATCATTCTTCAGAATATTGATTATCTTCGTTCTTCTGTGAACTCGCATATAATTATGAACATGAATTTCTATACTGCTGTGTTACAGTTAGAACAGTTTCCACTCAAAAATTGATAATTATGACAGAGAACAAAGAGTTTCATAACTGCCAGAAAAATTATGTAAAATTGTAGATATAAAAATTTAATTTCCACAAAATAATGTTGCTACAAGAAGAATGTGTAATGTACACTAAATTCGATGGGATATACATGTAGTTTTAGACACTTATATTTTTAAAATTCCTGCTGTGCATTTATGATAAATGGAAAGTGTCGATATGCGATGTAACGTTTTATATGTACCATATGTCATTTTAACCATAAGCCATCGGTTTTGCTGCACTGAGTGAAATGCAACATACATACATATAGTAACACTTGGACCATCCCATTTAAATGTTCAATGATTATCCCTAAAGATAACTAAAAAATCAAAATTAACAAATCCGAGATTCTATCCGTTTAAAGAAATTGACTTTTAGGATTTAGAAATGATATTTAGTATTTTTAACCCACTCGGAATGTTTTCTAATAAGCTGAAAGAAGTATGTTTCAAATTTAACAAATAACAAATTTAAAGCTTGATAAGTATTATCTAACATAACTGCAGTTCTGTAGCTCCCGGTCTGAAAAAAAATCGGATGGACGACCTGGGACCTACAGGGCCACCCATTGAAAAAATTGTATATTTATTGCCCAGAAAAACGTGCGCTAGTTTTCGATTAATTTACCTTATTTATACGCAAATTCTGTGAAAACAATTAGTACCATTAAATTCTTCGTGCAATTTACTACTGATATCGCCTCTTTATTTGCCTCAGACTTTCTCCGAAATGCGCTACCGACCTCGGAAAATCAAGTATGTTGAATTTACATCGAGATCGAGAGTCGCCATTTTTACATGTAAACAAAGTGCACCACATGAATTTACGGGACTGGTGATGGTGTTTAAAAGACTATCCGAGACAAGTGAAGAGACGATATCAGTAGTAAATTGCATAAAGAATTTAATGGTACTAATTGTTTTTACAGAATTTGCGTATAAATAAGGTAAATTAATCGAAAACTAGCGCACGTTTTTCTGCGCAATAAATATACAATTTTTTCAATGGGTGGCCCTGTAGCTCCCAGGTCGTCCATCCGAGTTTTTCAGACCGGGAGCTACAGAACTATATCTAACAACAATGAAGGATCAAAATCGTCTTACTACAACCAATGATATTACAATTAATGATTACAATTCTATCAGTTAGTAATGATTATTCATTGATGTTCTTGCAATTCGGTATGGTTTATGTTTTTGAACAGACATGGGGCTGAAATCAAAGAGAGAAGGATTACGAAATTCTTCTACATATTTGGTGTTTTTAACAAGATATGTGATTGAAATCAAAGAAAGGGAGGATATGAAATTCCGTATGTTTGGTGTTTTTGAACAAACGGATATGTGACTGAAATCGATTCCACGATGACCAATTCATCTATCATTTTTAACCAAACTCCACCCCAAAATTAAATACATGTACAAACATTTCCTCCGGTTTTGCCCGTGAATAAATTTTATTTCATTATGTTTGCAAAAATATCACTGATCTCGCTACTTCCCTTAAGCAAACAGTAAATTTCCCAGTGATCATAGCATCATGAACTACAATTGATCTGCTGCCATACACATGTATTCCATATTGCGCTCGGCGTTAGGCATGCCAACATAGCTATTGCAGTGCATAACGTCATGAACTTAATGCTCAACTGAGCCACTTTGTCCAGCATCCGAAGACAGTAGATGGAATCATGATAATATTTTGTTTTTCAATGAGTTTGAACAAACCCCTCCCCCCCCCCCCCCCCCCTCCCCCCCCCTAGATTACGAATGAGGCCCGACTGATCATAGGAATGTATACATTTCTCAGGAAAACAGGAGGTATAAATCGTTAAATTTACAAATATACATGCAAAGTTTTCTCACAAATAGGGGAAAACTGATTAAAAAAAGGTAACGAGCGTTTAGCTCAGGTTACCCTAAAATTTATGTTCCGCTAAAAATATATCGCATAACGTTAGCCCCCTAACTCACTACCCTAACTCTGTCACTTTCGGGAACCTCCTCGCCGTTTGAAATCAAGTGCGATTATATTTTTTACATGTCAAAAATCTTTAATCAAATGTCAACAATTTGCAACGGTTAAACTTAAGAATGTGTCAAAACATAACAGAATTAAACCTTGTTCATTTTATGCACCATTAATTGTGTGAAATCAGCTAAAACTTTTTCATGGGTGCACTAAAATATCGATATTTCTGACGTGCGGGCCCATTCGATCATTTACGGTGGTCAGCCATTTTTAGAGAGGTCAAGATGAAACATTTCACATGTAATACATTTTTGATTAAGGTTATTAATACATTTTTTTCAGTCCGCAATAGCCTTTATGCACTACACTTAATGATAACGTCAAATCGCTCTTACCGATATTTTTGCCTTATACAGGGTATAGATATATACGGTATGTCGCTATTTAGAATATGCTACATTTATAAAAATGTAATAAATAAATAATATGATAAGTAATATATTAATTAATGATATAAAATATTTGAAACATGTAAGGACAGAAATCAAACGGCATCCATACATTCTGAAAAGGCCATTGTGATTGTTGTTACAATTCTGGCGATCATTTCATTTCAATGAAATTAAATACAATTAAAATTGTATGCACCATTTTTACTTATTATAACTTGGCCTAGATACAAATTTAGTTTTAACTAAATTGTTAATGTGTCTTCATTTCCTGGCATATCATAGATCATGTGGGTGACGGAGTTAGGGTTATGAGATATGATAAACACGCGTATTCAGATGGCCTATTTGAATAAAAATAAAAATATTTTTGTTAATAATTTTATAAATTATATTGTTTCAGGTTATATTTAGTGATTGCAAATGATAAAAACCACAAAAAATAATATACAGAGAAACGCGGGATGTTTTCTGCTTATGGTGACGGAGTTTGGGCACTCGGGAATACATATTGTACAAAGCGAGATAACTCAGTATTCTTTGTGGTTGAGTAGTTATCCTTTAAAGAAAATCATCCGAAATCAATTTACTTTTATATTTCCGGTAGGATTTGAACAGATATCCAAGTCAGAAAATGAAATTCTCTGTATGAAAATTTCCTGTCCGAACTAAATTCAGGTAAAAATACATTTATCCTGTAGGAAATAAAATTCGTAAAGAATTTTTAGAAAATCCGACAGGATCCAGCAGGATTCAGGATTCCTGGGATTTTTTTTTCATAGTTATAAATATCCTATAGGATTTTACTTTTTAAGGTAACTATATTCTCTGTTAAGTGACACACAATAAAATCAAAGTAATTGTATATTCTTTGGGCAATGGCCTATCATACGGAATATACATGTAGTGATTTTTGGAAACTGCACAATACAGATGTCAAAAATGCCTCCATGCTCTGGACTATAATAAGTATCCGGTACACTGTTTAAAATAAGAAAATTTCACATCGCTAGTGGCTGATAGCTAGTAGGCGACCCTGATCATTTCATACCAAAAGACTTCGATGTTTCCGAGCGCGATGTTTGAACTTTCCTATTGAAAATAGCTCTTAAACTATATTTATTTTTGAGAATATTTGACACTGCAGATGGTCCAGAAAATGTATGCACAATTAATATTATCTTTAAATCAATTAAATTTGTAACTGTATGTCAACTCTATGTACTGTATACGTAGTGAAATGAACTGTCTTCAAAAATGTAATCTTTTTTGTACAATTTTTGTAAGAAGGAAAAAAATTATATTTCAAGGTCTTTGTATCTAAATACCATGGACATTGATGAGAAAATAATTTCATTACATTGATTTTTTTTAACTCCTACGTAAACGTTTAGAGTAACCACAACGTATTTCTCTTTAGTATGCGAATCCCGATTATTGATTAATACGCAACGCATGCGCGGAACCAGATTTTTTTTCTCCAGAGGACGAAGAATTATGTTGTTCCCTAGAGGGGGTGGGGTCCAAGGCCTATTTTCGTTAGTTTGACTATGTGAATTCAAGGCGGTGGGGGGGGGGGGGGTAAACCCCATAACCCCACCCCCTCCCCTCAGATCGTTCAGCATTGATATTCTAATTTCAATAACACATGTACTACGTTCACTTGAGTATCCGAGTTTTCATTTACTTAGAAAAATATTGTTAATTTTAAAGATATCTACAAAATAATAATGCTATGATGCAATCCCTATTGATATCTGTTATGATCTAAACAATTTGGTACACGATGTTGCACTAATAAAAGAAAATCACGTTTTCTGCAGAATATTATTTTCCATAAAATGATTTAAGATGTATGCAATCAGCCGTGATTTTATTCCAAGCTGTCGTTACCAATTCTATCTTGAAAAAATGTCTAGATAAGTGTTGGTCTTGTAGCATACCAATATTAGAGATTAGATTATAGGTATTTGATAATGATCATTCAATTAAGCACATGAAACTATAACTCAACTACACACAGCAACGTGAAAATTATTGAGCGGGTGCGGTATTTAATCCAAAATGAAAACTGTTCCTGGATATTGAACACAAATGGCAGTCAACAAACCGCCGCGGTCAATTTCATCGATATTCAATGTTGATTGCAAAAAGACTTTTAAGCGGTATTGCAAAATAAACGTGCAATTTACCATGCCTACGAATGGAACTTACTGGTAGTACGCTTGGCTTAACCATTGATTAACTGGGGACTTTCGTTTATATCCGGCTGGTGTAGAAAGAGCGACGGAGAGAGGCAGAAAAATGGGGTGGATGAAAAACTTCTTCTCTTGGATAAAGCACTGTTACTTCCAGTGGGAGGTAGCCAGCATGTTAGTGGTGATGGACCCAACAGAGAAATACATCTTTCGTATCCTTTGATCATGCTGAAGCAGGTTCTTAGAAACTATGTATAGACGAGATAAGATGGGAAGACGAGCGCTGATGAAGCTGACGGATTCGTTTTCACGCAGAAAACCAGGATATTTGTTGGCAAATTGCTAGTATGTTGATATTATGCTAAAAGTCCTTATTAATATGCAAATTGATTATCACTCAAATGTTCAACAACTAAAGGACTCATCTTTTGTTCTTTGAATTTTGTGTTTGTAGGATAGAATTGCGAAATTTTATTTAAGTCAATGATAGCTCGTTTATCTAATTGACATTAATTAATTTTTCCCCAGTTATTTCGACTTTGAAAACAGTTCATTTTAAAAATGATTCGTTATGGGTTTATTGAGGTTAGAGAGTAAAGCTACAATGTATCACAAATCATGACGGAAAGTTAAAGAGATTTTTGACGTGCCAGGTTAACAATACTGTTTGTGTAAATTATGTAGTCCGAGTTTTATTCTTTATTTACTCTTAAACCACTACAGAGGCTCAATTTAGTCGGCGATTTTGTACAATGCATTTAAAAAGATCTGTCGAAAACTGACAATAAAATCGTTTTCCGGTAATTCTTCTTCAGAAATTTCTATATTAAAGATTTGTGTAAATATTATTGGGTTTTGTCTACAAAATCCCAATAGAAATGTTCTTTTAAAAATCATTTAATTAAAAATCCAACCATTGAGCAGTAACATTTGGAAAGCAGGCAAATTGAACTAATAACTAGAGCAATGCTCGTTGCAAAGCAACGAGTAGGTCTTCCGTTGCAGCTGCGAGGCGAAAAAGAACGATTTACGATTGGCACTCTTTTTCTTTTAAAGCAAAACGGTGACTCAAAAAAGATGTTTTACTTTTTGATTATGAAAACGGAAATAAAAAGAAATAATTATGCGAAATATGATTATACGGGAGGTTTCACGAATTTTAAGTCATCGCCTATCAGTTTTCAAGTCGTTGAAACTCATCCAGAATTACACATGGTAATTAACCAAGTTGTTTAAGACATTGATTTGAGTGATTGTGATTGCTGTCTAAAAATTGTAAGCTGATGGCCCATGTACCTCTCATACTACACTACGGCCAACGCGGGTCCCCTATTTTCCCGCGACCCCGTGATGGTGTTTTAATCCTTTCCGCGATACACCGTCGCGGTATTGTTTAGAAATGTATTGCTATTTTTTAAATATTGTACAAGGGCCCCAAACATAGCAATGTAATGCAATCCATTCATATACGAAAACACGAAAATTATAAATACTTTAATGTATTAATGTTTTTCTTATTACGAGATGAAAATATGCCACATATTTTAAGAAGACAAATATTACGATGTACTCTAACTTATAAGATCGCTACGGTAGGCATCAACTCAACTTGTATGGTTTTTCCCCTCAACCTGACGCTTATTTTTAATTTATCTACTTTTCCGGTCTCTCTCTCTCTCTCTCTCTCTCTCTCTCTCTCTCTCTCTCTCTCTCGTTGCAAATAACTAATATTTTATGTAAAGTTATACATGTAGCCTTAACGGTAATCTGATCAAAATACAGATCTCTACACAAGTGCACAGATTGCAGTAATGGGCGTTTTCGGTAAAAAAAATAATAATAATAATAAAGCAGTAATATCATACTCGCTTTCGATTTCTGCATTTGGTAGACCACCTGAAACCGAACAAAAAATTATGCATGATTCAGAGAGGTAGATTAAAAACTAGAGCCGAGCTCGTTGCAAACAACGAGGAGGTCTTCCGTTGCAGCTTCGTGTCGAAAAAGGATTGTCAATACGATAATAGTCATGATGTTATATACTAGTGCTTTGAATGAGTAAATGGATGGCATGTATCAGCCCCTTATTGAAGAGGACAGCAATTCCAATCCAGCAATAATTCAGTCAAGTAAAAACACATGGTTTCTCTTCTTAATATACTTGACAGCGTATTAATTGTTAAAATGTGTGCGAAATACATGTAAGAAGAATTTATCAGCAACTGCTTAACAGCAAATGCCATATTTGTAATAATAAATTTTTCTCCGCAAAGAGATTGACCGATCAAAAGATTTTAGATCCTATTTTTGATTTATTTTCTGTTCACTGCATTTCAGAACAGTTACTATACATGTACATCATTGGGATCTTGAACTTCTCAGATAGCCCTGCTTTATTAAATGATGAGACATTGAAAATCACGTTGCGTAACTATTCACTGAAAAAAA
>WFKH01006014.1:57980660-57991585 GCA_016163765.1 Magallana hongkongensis | reverse complement strand
CTTGACTTGGGAAGATGTACAAAAATGTACAATGAACAGTGCACTAAGTTACCTTCAGTGTTCCGATGACGTCATTCTGTACAAAATAGGAACCTGTAAAAACAGCCAGGGAAAAGTTTAGCAGAAGAAATCCAGTTTTCCTTGGCAATCATACATGTATTATGGTTGTTGTTGTTGTTGTTGTTGTATACTGATGAATATATGTTAAATAAGTAAAGATTGGGGCTTACTTTCCTAACCTTAAATTCATGTGGGTTTTTTTTCCTAAACCGATACTTGCCACAATCTGGCCCAACGAAGTTGTTTTGACACTTGCACTTGAGCTCTCCCCGGAAGGAACTACACCTTCCTCCATTTTTGCAAGGAAAAGATGAGCAGGGTTGTTCTTCAAATTGACAAAAGGCCCCCCAAAATCCTGTCATAAAAAATTATGATCATCAAGTGACAATGTTAGTCTTAAAGTTAAGGTGCAACTTGTTTTCTTTATACCTCTGAGTATTGAACTGAGAGTTTCCCAAAGAAATTGTTAGATTGTCATTGAAATCCACAGTTCAAACAATCTCTACGGAACAAATTTGACAAATATCAACACTATGTAAAGAGGTTATGGTAAATTGTCCCAGTGAGAGTTATCTTTCCTATAGAAAGAACAATGTACCTTAAACATACCTTTGTTACAGAGACAGGATGCTGTGTGGTTGGACGCGGAGGAACATGTACCGTTGTTTAGACACGGATTCTCGCCACAGGCTATTTCTGTATTTTAATTTAAATTAAAATCAAGAAAATAATGTATTAGCCGTAGAGAACATGATTGTATAAAATCAATCATCACCAAAAACAATTGGCAGGAACTACCTACTCTCCTGACAGTTTACGCCTTTGAATCCTGGCGGACAGACACAGACGTACTTCATATAAAGGTTCAAGCAGGTCGCGGAGCTATGACACGGACTGGAAACACACTCATCAGAATCTGCAAAATATTTAAATATACACTTCGATTATGATATTTTAATTTGATATATATCAAATCAAAAAACCATAAAAGCCATTCAAATAGATGCGTAGAGTGTTCTTACCGGCAATGAGACCTAGAATACAGTGCTTCCGTATTGTCACACTAGAACAGAACAAATCTTGTGTTATATTGTAGCAATCATTCACTGTATTGAGTATTTTCTGATTCATCAGTAACATACCCTTCATGATCTTTACCCCAGACACAAAGGTAGTTCTCTCCAAGCTGTTGGGGAAACGGTCGCCATTTTGAGTAGAATTCTATATGATGCTGACCTCGTGAGTTATTCCGAAAAATTGTTGTGTTGACATGTTGAGAAAAACTTTGTACAAATGTGGCGTTAGATCTTAAAGGGACAAAGAAATGCAAGTTACTAGTGTAGTAGTGGCAATGATTATTGAGCAATACGGAAAAGGGAGAATTATACTTCAATATCTTAATAAAATGTGTTAATCTTAAATTTATATTTAAAAAAATACACATACCTTGTGGACGAAATGTACACTGGAAAAATAAAATCAACATGATTGTGGAAATCCAAAAAGCTATAGGATGCAACACTGTTGTCTGGAAAGTTGCTGGTGTCATAAGTTGTGGAGGGTTTGCATTGCGACGAAGAGGAGACAGTATCTATGTAAAACTAAACAGTAGATCATATAGAAACGAAAAGGTCATAGAAAAAATTATTTTATCTAAATTTGCAATTATAAAGACCACGCTGATTGGTTTACCTGGATAGGGATGCTGCTGATTGTTTGATTAGGAAGTAGGACTGTAGAGGCGAGTTTGATTGGAAATCTAGGAAAGTCTTCGACCGTGACTGACACCAGATATCTTTTCCCTGCAGCGTAGCCCGTTTTGTTTGTAACATTCAGGTATATGATGCAAGAGTTCTACATAAAAACCAAGCAATGCCTTATTAATCATAAAGCGAACTTTGTCATAAAAGAAAAATAACTAAAAAATAAAACTAGCTCTTATTTACTGATTGGTGATCTAACCTCATCAAGGTAGGCCTCCGGTAACTGGTTACAGTTTTGTCCACATTCGGCAGGCTCTGACCAACGACATTTGATTACGTCACCATCAGGATCCACAACCGGAAGTGAAACATTAGAAACGCAACCAAACGGCAATCTTAAACAACAGCAAAAACCCAATATTTACACAATGGATTTTGTACAAAATTTATTATAGAGGAGTGTTATATAAGCTAGTTTTACCCTGTGTAGGGAGGCAGAGCGGCTATGGGACTGGCGTTGATGCTCTGTGTATCATTTCGAACACGTGTGTCAATACTGGTGGTAAGAGTGACCCTGCCGCCATTGGCCAAGATAGCAGGAATGGTCACTCTAAAGAAAACGAATATATTAATGTTACAATTGTTAACATTTTGTCATTTATTGTGTTAACAACTCAGAATATACTAACGACATGGTAAATTTCTTGTCCACCATTCTTTGTTCAAATCTATTTTCTCCTTGTTCCCAACCTGGCCTTTCTCCCAAAGCAGTTACGATATAGTTAAGGTCACTTCCTGTAACATTGTTTGAGCATCCTTTTAGGCACGTCCAATATGTCTCGTTAAAAGGCTGTCTGGCGGTCGTGCTCTTCCCAATGTCTCTGTCTGAACAACCAAGTCCGCATGGCCCTGTACCAAATTCGTAGGTCATACGATAGGTGTAACGAACCTGGGTGTAGAAATTCAAAACCATAGAAATGGTCTATATTGTCAGAAAAATATATAAGAATTAATATTCGATTCGACGTTTAATTTTTTTTTTTGGTTAATATACCTTTAATATCCAATTGGTAACAGTCGTTATATTAAGACATAAACGGTATTTTATCTTTAAATTATAGTAAATTTATGGTTATCAATCAAGCAAATCCCCGTGTATATACTGATCATGTAAAATGCTTTGAGGAATGGAATAAAGAAAAATTATTCATAGTTTAACATTTGAAAAGAAACTTGTTTTTATGCCAGTAAGGAGGGGCGTGGCAATTAAGAGAATACAGAAATTTGAGAAACGTAACTTAAAAAAAACCATTCCTTTCAATTGTCACGCTACATGCGAAAGATTTCCATATTTTGTCCAAATGTTTGAAATCTTGAAGATTAATTGTGCGAATGTTTGAGGTTGGTGCCACTTGATACCAAAACCGAGTTTGAACATACATTCCACTTGACAAGAAGAAGGTTTATCTCATTACGGCACGAGCCCTCTCTAGACAAGCTTTCTGATTCTCTCTCTGAATTATTTCTGAACAAAACTATGTTATTCGTTTTTCATATACAGCGATGAATTCAGACTCGGTCCCATACAACCCAGCGGGTAACTCTTCATTTGGGTTTAATGATCTTATAAACACGTTATTGCTTATCTCTAAAGGTGAACATTATCCTTAGATCCACAAACCACCATGAATTCATAAACTTGTCAAATGCAGTCATATACGCTATCTTAAGGTCTTTAAGATAGAACTAACCTTTTGAAAATATGGGTTACTGAATTATCATAGTCAGGGTAGTTTATTGGAAATTAATGAAAAGTGGTTGATCTTATTTCTTTACAAATCGCTCAATTGAAAATTAGAACTGAGATTTTGTTCCTTTAAGAGTAGAAGAGTAAAAATGACCACAAATATCATATTACATAACTATTTCTGTTATTCCGATTTTTTACTAAGAGTATCTGTTGACGTATTTTAAGAGTATATATGTAGGTGAAATTCTATCAAATCATAAAAACAAGTAAAGTGTGTATTATTTATATAGGGATTATTTATACTTAGAAGCGAAATTAAATAAATTCATTAACTGTTTATGTAAGTACTGAACTGTTAGTTTTTATGTTTTGTTTACCGTATCATTACAAGAACAACATTCAGACTGTGCGTAAGCCGTCCCGTCCCTATTATGATAGACGTACGTCAATATTTAACAAATCCGAAGTATGGGAAAATTCACTCATACATGTATGTTACATTATATATGTCTTAAAAGTAACTCTCTCTCTCTTAAAATATAACTGGTCTTCAGATTTTTTTTTATCAGTATTGAATTAAATTTTTGATACAGATATACAGATTAGTACTTATTCATTTTATCAGTTAACTCTTTTTTTTCTTTTTGTAAAAAAAAAAATCATTTAAAAAAAAATGTTATACATTTCTTTGCTCGATACTGTATTGTCTTTTAGAATACACATGCTAACTTAGTTTTGGGGTGTGGGTTTTATCTAACACATGCAAAAAAGTTTTTTTTTTTTTTTAAATCTGTAAAAGTTCCACATTGCAAGCAGATTCTTTACATGACGTCATAAATTAAAGTTTCCCACCTTGTTTCTATTTTCTCTCCAGCTAATGGTTCCTCCGAGAAATACAGACGATGACATCTCAAAGAGCGCAAGGATAAAAATGAACGTAACGACCACATTGCTTCCCCTCATTGTCATACCTATCCAATCTTTTAAATGAATTTAAATGACATTAATAATCGGATATAGATAAAGAAACTGAACGTCGAGATCAAAACGCCAATCAAATTAGAAGTACGTCGCGCTCTGGCTACTTATGGAAAATACAACTGAAAACTGCATGCATGGTCGTTCTATTCTAATAGTTCCTTATTCTGGTAAACGCAATGATCTCACGTGATTAAACATGAGCAGATGACCTTGTTGACCCCACGAATCCAGTTCAATCTCCGTCATCCTATTGGATACACAAATCAAAATTGTCCATCGGCAAAATCTGAAGTTTTGAAAATGTAGATATATAAACATTTAGTTTTGATTTTACTTTCTATTTATAAAATTTTTTTCATAACACTCCATGCTGTTATTTTGTTACGGCACATCATATTTTTATTTTTTATATTATTCATTATGGTAATTTGATTACTTTGGTAAGTATTTAGCGATAGATTATTCTGTATATATATTTAATTTTTTTTTTTCAAACAAAACGAATAACCGTTAATAAACTGCTTTTAATTAAGCAACAGATTGTCATTTTGATTGGAATGAAAATAAAAATTATAGCCGAATCAAAGGGCAAAATATAGTGCATAGTCTTAAGTAGTTTATGACTGTATATGGTTATTGATGTGAAATACCATTATGATATAATTTAAGAGGTTACTCGAGCCTATCCAGAGGATTTGGGGGGATTTCTGGACACAGATAAATGCCTCGCTCCTCCGTCGTCTCTACGATTTTGAGGTCTGCTGAGTGAAGAGTCTGCGGAAGTAAATGCTCGTCCCTTTAATAAAATCGTCACGGGAAATCTTTTGAAAAATTACAAAACAATTAACACCCATGTTATCCACCAAATGTTAATTGAAATAGAATATACATTTTAGTTTTGGTCAGATGTTGTTTTTTTTTTATTTACTTCAAACGCGTTTTACGAGTTCCCGCTAGAAATATTTTTGTTCAGTGGCAGTAGCCAACTAAGTTTTGAAATTTGTAAAATCTTTAAAACGTGATAATAAAGAGATGATTAGTATCTAAATAATTCACAAACAACGGGTCATCACTTTTACACTACATACATTTATATGCATTGGTCAATACGAAATTTATTTTTATAAAAATTAAATTATGGTTAGCATAGGCATATTTACATGCAACAGAAGAATTTGGTCAATTTATGACAAGACCGTTGAAATAAATTACTTCAAAAGATGTTAGATGTTAAATGTCCAAGTTCAGACCATCGATTAACTGCCACCCTGCAGATCGAAGGCCATCCCAGTGTTTTTCGTCTGTTTAAAACCAGATCTTATAAGAATTCAAAGAAGTCAGAAACATCATGAAATATTACATGTTGAGGGGTCGACAAAAAGTGAAGGCCGTTCTGTGTATGGTTCTGAATTTGAAAAGTCGCTAAATCAAGATTATTGAAACGCAATAAAAATTATTAAAGTAACATTGTAACGAAAATAAAAAAAAATACATATATCTGATAATATCCATATATAGGGTCATTGGCAATATTAAATTTTATTCATTTATTCGTTCATCTTTTTGTAAGATAATCGGCACTTGAAGATTTTAAGACTGGGGTCGCACTTTAGGACGGACGCACTTCGCCAGGGGTATTTGTGGAATGTCTTCCTCTACCAGAGCCATACTTTGTGTGATAACTGTGTTTTCTCTCACTTCTTGACCCTTGCTGAGTTTGTTTGATTGTCGGTCATTAACGAGGAGTGATAGAAAAACATAAGATTAACATTACAGAGTTCGTGTATTTTCTCTCTCTCTCTCTCTCTCCGTGATGTTTCGTACACTTAATTACATGAAAATTCTGTTATAGAAAAATTTCATATGAAATTCATTAAGGAAAATTTAGGTGTACACAGTAAAACTACTAATGCTACTTGCAGGACATAACTAGGTAGACTACCTTTATGGACAAGAGTACATTTTTCAAGCATAAAGTATTATTGCCTCTGAAAATACACTGGTGTTTAAAATCTATAAAGCAACAGTTCATACAAATTTATGGACAAAAAGCATGTTTTCAATTATTAACAATTTAGGGTTTTCATTTATTATCGACAAAGGAAGTTCAATAAAACCCCTTCTATCAAGTTTAAAACAAAGAATAACAGACCACTGTTTGCAAGAAGAACATTCAAAAATTTTTAATTCATCAAAGCTTAAATTTTATTAAGTTGTTTTTGATTATTTTGAACGGTGTTCTTATGTTGATGTATTTAAAACAAAAATAGAGAGATCAGTTTTTAGTCGTGTAAAATTAAGTTCACACAATCTTGCCATAGAAAAAGGTAGACGCTTGTCTGTTCCAATGCATGACAGAATGTGTAATTATTGTAACACCGGAGCAATTGAAGATGAATTTCATTTTCTATTTAGCTGTTTAAAATATATTCATTTGAGGACAATTTTCGAAAGAAATTCATATACATGTTATCATAGAAATAATTTTTCAAAGATGTCAAATATCCTTAAGGCTACTGAAGTTCTGTTTTAATAATAAATCTTCAACAGTGTTGAAAATAACTCTCTCATTTATCAATAAATGTACATCATACAGAAACAGTGCACTAGCTTAATTGTCAGAACTATTTTCCTCTCATGTGAAATTTAATTAAGGAATAAGGAATCATTCTTTGAGTATTATGAGGTGATAATTTTGGTCGGGGCGTGGTCAAATCCAATAAAGCCCGAAGGGATTTATGATAGATTTGACCACGCATCGACCGAAATTATCCCCTCATAATATTCAAAGAATGATTCCTTATTACTTATATTTATATTTATATTATTTCCAATTTCAACACTTTAAAACAACACTTTAAAAACACTATTTTTTTTATGTAGCACATGCTATGTATTACTACGCGGCGCAGCCAATACCGTTGTTTCGGTTATGCTATAAGACACGCCCATTTTGTGTCGCTCATCTCTTATGAAATTATTGGGCTATAGGCTTCACAGTTGATTCGTAATGTTATCACATACAAAGACAGTTGAAAATGTAAATATTGATGTATGTTTCATACTGATGTGTAATAATAACAATAATACTTCTGTTTTTGCATATGTTGGGCCTTTGCCAATTATTGTAATTGTGTTTGTGCCAATAAAATATTTGTACATGTATTTGTATTTGCAACTAAGTGCAGTATTGTAAAAAGACATGTCGAAAAAGGTAACAAAAAAAAAAGGTAAAAAAAGAAAGGCACCGTTGTTTTTTTTACCCTTACTTTTTAAAGATGTATTTTTCAATAGTTTCCAATCTTTAGATGATGAGACAAATTCAATCTCTCTCTCTCTCTCTCTCTCTCTCTCTCTCTCTCTCTCTCTCTCTCTCTCTCAATGAAGGTTAAAGAGAATGTGTCCACAGAAATGTCATATGTGATCTCACTTTAACATGAAAGAGTACAAGATATCTTAAGTATTTTTTGCAAGCAGTAGATACATATAAAGTATTCGTTGTCAACATATAAATATTTCTGTTCATGTGCGTTAGTTTTCTAATTATTTTTTATGTGGTCAGTATAGATTTGGACGACCTAATGAATTTACTCCTTAAATAATAACACACTTTACCATTACAAAATCCATTTTTAAATTCATAAGTGCTGTCTATCATCCGAAGGTTTTCATTGAATTAAACTTATTATATATTTTTAATAATATTGACGGGCATAGCTAGTCATATGATGATATGTTTTTAAAAAAAAAATGGTCGGCTTCCCTCTAAAGGTTTTGCGGTGGTGACAGTCCCCTTCTGGAAACAAGACCCAGATCATGAGCCAATATATCAGGCAAAGTCATTAAGTAGATTGGTATCATTGATTCTTTTGCTAAAAGCTTTAAAAATTGGACGGAACGGATGACTAGTGCATTCCGGAACATTCTGGTCCGACCGAAGTTGTTTTACAGTTTGTAGTTGTCGCAAAATATTAATTCCTTAAAAATACCTTTTCGCTAAATATTGGATGATATTCATATTTAACTTTGCTTTGTTGTTTCAACTCATTGATTGGTAACTTAATATATAAAAAGAATTATGATTTCAGATCAATAAATTAAACCGATTGATTTTATTACAACCAGAAATAGGATTGTCCAAATATTTGTCATTTTAATCATAACACACACCTGAGACTTTTAATAGAAAATGTGGGGGTGTGGATGAAGAAATAGTAATGTTCAATCAGTCATCAATGGTCAGGGTAACAGAAGGTACAGTATTATCACTATTTAATGAATTTGTTTCATATTTTTTAAATTGTACGCAAAATATTTTTGATTAAAATTTTATATAAATGATATAGGCCTAATGTAACATTTCTTTAAGTCTTCCAGTAAAATTTTACAAAGTAACTTCTCTTTTTAACCTCCACTCACTTGTTGCATTAAATACCTTGACATTATCTTTCCAGTATTTTAATTTACTACGATGCCATTTGGTTTGAAATTCAAAAGGACCAGACGGTATGACATTTCTACAAAGAATGTGTTCGTGGTCGGGGTGGAAATGCTGGACCATTCCTTCTTGGAGTGTACCCTGAACTCAGACAGCACAGGGCAGGAATGCCTGGAGAGCATTGCCCAACGTATAGAACTCAGTCAGGTATGTACCGCAGCAGACGTGTACAACAATGTACCAGTATCTATTTATGTTTGTAAATGGAGAATTTTCTCCTGGGTTTTGCACATCCATGTTTGTTAACTGCAGTTGACACCTACTCATTAGGTCAGGTCAGATCATGTATTAACTGCAATGTTTATGAACCAAAAATAAATCGCACTGGATGCCTATTTCATTATGGTGCATTATCTCTACTGCTGGTCATTAAACAACTTCCAAATGTATATTAACTGTTACATGTACTGTAGTTATGAAAAGTAAAATCAGCATATACCTGAATTCAAAGTACTAACATTACTATTGATACATGCACAATCAAATGCGTGCACAATAGGATAGAAAATACAAATAAAAGAACATGAAAGAGATCTCAAGATGAATGTTGCGAATTCTTTACATGTTTTAGGTTATTACAATAATTTTGTTTAAGTACTTTAAAGTTTGCATTTCCTTGTCTTTCAGACCCAGTACTTTGGCTTACGATATGTAACAAAAAAGATGCAGTATCATTGGATTGATCTAACAAAGCCACTGAAGAAACAGATGGAGAAGAATCTACAGCCAGGGCACTCTCCCAGACTCTACTTCGGGGTCATGTTCTATATCCCAGGGGCACACAAAATCATTGATGATGTCGCCAGGCAAGTAACCCATCATGTTGTTCCACCCACACAGTTTTGTATTTAATAATGAGAGAGTAAGAAACTTTTGTTTTGACTGCTCAACTCCAATTATCCTGTTCAAAAAGTTAGTTTTCAATATCATTTATGTATACCAATTAACTTTCTGATATCTTCAAAATTCTTCTGCAGAATTAAAAATTTTTGAATTATGCTTCAATAGCAGTTTCTAGATTATATATCTACATGATCAAAGTTTAATATTCTGAGAAAGCTGGCAAAGTATACTGGTACTTATAATTTAAGTAATTTTGTATAGAATTGTGCATTACTTTACCTGGTAAGTAACTTTGTTAGAAATTATGCATGAAATGTAATGAGCTATGCTCTTTGTTGTAGATATCAGTACTTTCTACAACTGAAGACAGATATTGTGGAGGGAAGGGTTCCCGTCGGTAGTGAGCAGGTTATAAGACTCGGTGCTTTTAGTTTACAAGGTAATTGTTGAACTTGTATACAAAAAGAAAATCAAAGAATAAAATATGCTTGAAGTAGCATATTTAGCCTAGCAATTGCAATTAACCTCTTAGTGTTTTTATTTTGTGTAAAATAAAGAATATATCTGTTGTAGCTGAATTTGGCGATTATGAATATGACAAACAACACCAAGAATATTTTGAAGATAATGATTTATTTCCCAAGGTAAGTGAAATTCTGAATGCTGTGTTTCTGTTGTAAAACTATGTACAATTGCAATGTGTTCAATGGTTTTTTTTAAATCATTAATCCATGTTTACAATTGAAATGAATTACAAGATGAACTATACAAAGTGAAATCTCTTTGAACTTTGATTGCTAATCCAAAATTCAGGACTAGAATTACATATGTTGTGTTGGTTGTGATGTTGCACCTGATTTAAGTCATGGTTAATTCATTACTAAGTTTTGTGTATATAACAGACAATGTGCCGAGATGAGGGTGCTGTGGGAGAGATGATGCAGGAGGTCCTGAACTCCTACAGCAATCTGCAGGGTATCCACCCGGTCAAGGCCGAGATGCAGTACATCAAGGAAATCCAGATGATGGACGGCTACGGCATGGAATACTACACAGCAAAGGTAAAACTAGTCCTAACAATGTGAATACT
>WFKH01006014.1:57961084-57979786 GCA_016163765.1 Magallana hongkongensis | reverse complement strand
CGGAGGTTGACAATGGTTTTCGAGGGGTGTCAATTTCAACTGTTACCCTCCCAAACAGGCACTATTTATTTTATTATACTGAATGTCTTAATTTTAGAGAAAATTTTACTGTTTTTATATAGAAATGACGTGAATTCTACGGCGAACCGTACGCACATAATTTACGCGCATGTAACAATTCGTTGTGTTACCCGTTGCCAATTGTGTTGTTAACGCTGAGAATAATATATCGGATTATCAACTGCATCTAAACCAATCAGATTTCAGTATTTAACATGAAAGTATAATAATACATATTTTGTGTTTGATTTAGGTGGGCAGAAATTGCCAGATTAACACAGAGCAAGAAAGTTTTGGAGATTGACACATCCAAGAGTTCTTGTCACTACACAATGGTAAGTCTGTAGATAAAATAGCACATAAACCGGTATATGTAGGAGTTTATAATCTATGTATATGTACATTGTACATTAAGATTTGCATGTGTTTAAAACCAAAAAGTACAGTAAAACATATTAACATTGAACAAGCTAATTAATGCCTTTGCTTCAATAGGAAGACTCGGATACAGCAAAATATCTGAAGAGGATGGGCTACCTGCTTCAGAAGTTCCACAAAAACAACAAAATGACTCCAAGGTAGGTCCACTTTAAGCTATCATATTGTTTTCTACATTGAAAAACCTAAAATATTAGTTTACACTCATTTGCTTTACATGTCTTCCATCGAATGTTAAATTGATATTGTAAGAGTAGTGATTTTTTGGGGTATAGTTACTTTGGATTTTATTGTGTTATTGAAACATGCGAAAATCAGTAAATTAATTGCTGCTTATGCTGGATTATCTCTTATCTATCGATGTAGAAGATGACACCAGATGTTTAAAATACAACATGCATGATTTAAATTCCTTTAAATTACAAGCATTTCTTTTTTTGTCCTTTTATTGCTTGTTGGCATTTGATTTTGTGCCTGGGCCATCCTTAAAAAAATGTTTGTTTGGAATTGCCACCTAGGGGTTTCCAGACCCAGGAGGGAGGGAGGGATTTTTTTATATTTTTCAAACTGGAAGTTCAACTAATTAAAAATTTGGTAAAAAATAAAAATCTGAATGAACTTGTAACTATGTAAACATTGCAAGACGAAAAAAAAACAAATAAAAAAGGTTTTGATTTTTTGCTAATAAAATTTTATCAGCAGAGGGTATTTCAATGAGGCGGGAGGCAATTCCAAACAAACAATAATTTTATTTTGGCATTGTAGAATAATTAAATTCATATTGCATCCAATCAAATGATTTAAATAAACTGTGCACTGGCTGGTCTCGGCATGTTCTATAAATAGAATGACGCATGCCACTCTGTTACAGTTCCAGTATCGTTGACCTCTCTGAATTCTCAGCAGACGGGGGACAGTAAGCTATGCTTTACTGCATGTTACTATTCTTAGCTTGTTTCCCTTGACAACAAGCACATCACCGTGGTGATGTACTTTGGTAGCTGCGTACACATACATTGTACATTGTATTAATCATTCATATCAGCCATGGGTAAAGATCATATTAATACACACTAGCTTAGATTAATCTGGTTGAAAGATTGGTATATATATACACATGTATACTTTAACTAGTGTAACCATTTTATTTCTGTGGTACAGTAATTACTGTATATTCATATACTTATATTTATCTCACTATTTCACTCTGTGCTAGGATTTATACTTTATTCATATACAATTATTTTTAATGGTATTTA
This sequence comes from Magallana hongkongensis, assembly GCA_016163765.1. Classification (NCBI taxonomy): domain Eukaryota; kingdom Metazoa; phylum Mollusca; class Bivalvia; order Ostreida; family Ostreidae; genus Magallana; species Magallana hongkongensis. Next base: position 57,978,029 of record WFKH01006014.1, on the reverse strand, counting down.
TGAAAAATTTACATTAATTAATTAACTTGAAGCTTCATATATATACAACTTCTAATTCTAATTTGTGTATACAGAAGCATGTTTAACTTTTTTATATCAATTGTTACAAAATCAACTTCTTAATACATGTATCTGTTTGATGCAGAGTATTATTTATGCACCCTATTTCTGAATATTTACATAATCATTAATGTCAAATTGTTATGCATACAACTTCATTTACTTGCATTAAAAATGTTTCATTATCTGTTATATGTTCCTGTTTAGTCGCAGTGTGACCTAGAAATAAAACTTCTCTTTCTTATTTAGGGATGATATCCAGATGTCGCAGCAAGTGTTTTCGGACCCACTGGTAAGTAGGCTATGCTCTCATTAAATGTATCATAGCTTTTGTTAGACAAAACTTTAACCTGAGATCTTTGAATGTCTAAGGAGCTAATAGTTATGTTAAGGTACCAGTATTCTGAAATTGCCTGTATTCATTTGTTTCAGACCCAGTCACAGACTTCCCTTACTTACTCCCAACATTCCACACATTCCCAAATGTCACATGATCAAAGATTTGATCCAGGTAAACTTCATGACAGCAATGTATAATTATCATAACATTCATTTAACTTTTCTATTCTCTTACTTTCATATACCTGTACATGTATATGAATGCAAGAGGTACAAAGTTGTAATATTTGAATTTAAAAGTGATTGACATAGCTAATAGATGGGATTTTATTTCCACCAGATTTATCACAGTCTTCCATTGAGGATTTCTATCGCCAATCCCAGCAGAGCCTGGAGACCACTCACAGTGATGTCATCCATTATAACGGAGGTCACATGATCACTGACAGCCCTGTGATTGGTCAGCACACGTCCATGCAGAGGAGCGAGTCTCAGAAGTCCCCTCTACTGCCGGCGTATCGCCCCAGTCCAAGCTACGATGAAGTGATGCGGCGTAGAATGAGTCAGCAGTCACCTGCTGTACACAGCTCTCCTATACTCCAATCTCATCACCACCCCACCACCCTCCCAGACCACAAACTCTACCCCCAGACCTCACCCAGGCTCATACAGGATGCAATGTTGTTACAGCAGCCTGCACCTAATATCATGTTTAACCCTGATGTTACTTTTACCAATGGAAATGCCTATATGAATAGTGAACTTATGTCTTCCTATAGCAACAACACAATGTATGCTAACCGAGCAGCTTTTGCTACAGATCTGGCTAATAGAGGCAGTAACTTAGTCATTCAGCCTACTTACAGTTCGCCAGAGTTGAATACCCAGCTTCCCCAGTTCAGTATTAAGGAAGCTGAGCCTGTTCATTACAAACCTCCTCCTCCTTATCCACGGTCTAGTACCAGCACTCCAGATCTTGCCAACCAAACTGTGAGGAATACTGTGGGGGAAAGTCCGGATTTAGTGTCACGGAAAAATCTGGGGGCCAAGGCAAGTTTTAATGGAAGCATAGAAAGTGTTCCAAAGGTTGTGGCAGATCACAGTGAACTTAGCGCTTACTCTATGAACTCTGATAGTGTTGTCAAAACTAAAGAAAGTGCAATAAACCAAAGACACACACAGGAGACAGTGGAGCAAACATTGGTCTTGCCAGACATATCCAAAGCAAGGTTGAGTCCTGATATTACAGTTCAGCATGCAGAGACCGACGATGCATCTAGTGATCACTCAGGTGCTACCTTTCACATCAAAGACACAGACAGTGAAAAAGAAGATGATAGAAGTCCAAAGCTAGACAGTATCAAATCAAAAATTGCTATAAAGTATGTTGCTCCCAATAAAGCGCCCCCTCCCTCCACCACAAAAGAGCTCATCACTCGAAGGGAAAGCTTCCGTCGTCAGATGATAGCTCGGTCAGCTCCAGAAAATCCCATTGGAAAGGAAGAGTCCCAGGACCCTGTAGTGATCCCGGAGCACACAGAGGGGGGTAATGTAACGGTACCACCCACCACTAGTCAGTCCACCTTCATCCGTCGCTTCTCTAGCCGGCGTCTGTCCCACAAGAAGCCAGAACTACCCCCCATCACCCGGCGGGCCTCTGACATAGGGGCCAAGTTCACGGGGCTGGATGTGGTACCCCCAGTCAGTAATTATGTTAGACAAGTCAGCGCGGAGTCTGAGGAACAGGAGAAACCAGTGGAGGACAGTGATTCAGACAACGACAAGGTAAATAATGATAAGAAACAAGTTCAAGGGCTTGGTTTAAAATGGGCTTCAATAATTCATACATGTACATGTAGGCCTATACAATATCTGTTGAAATATGTTGGAAAAACTTTGATAAAGAGAATGAAATATTGCAAATTCACCCATACTTTGATTATAGTTTGACTGTAATACCATGACATGAATTAGAATTTTTAGCCGGGCTCTGCTGAAAGCAGAGTCCTGGCTGTAGGCAGGCAAATCGCCAATGTTACTATAAATAGCAGGACTTCAAAAGTAAACAAAAAACCGAACAGCGTCAAAGTAAAAGCTTCCGCTATACTAAATAGTTACACAAAGAGCCATGTTTTGTAAATTGTGTTAGTTTTTTTGTTTTGTTTTTGTGTTTTTTTTTATTTCGAAAGGATTGTCAATCTTTTTTAGTTTTCTTATTAATTACGTGTTTTAAAAACAAGACTATGCATTTTAGACACATACAATGCGCATGAATTTCCATGAACTACTTTGCCGCACATTGAAGAAATAGGGGATTGAATTTATAACGCTTGTTGCAAAATTCAACGCAGCCACTGTTAAATTTTTTTCTACTAGACAGACATATTTTTGTTTATAGCCGCTTACAACATTTGGTCGCTCTCTGACGCTTTGTCGACATTAAAAATATGAGAGAGAGAGAGAGAGAGAGAGAGAGATTTTCAGTCTTTACTACACAATATGCATAAAGACACATCAAAAGAGCCCGGCTTTCAGTACTTCAGTACTTTGATTAGAAATGTGAACACCTCTATAATTCTATGAGTTTTAAAGATTTATGATAGATTAATATAAGCAGTAATTCTAATTGGGATTAAAATGATCTTTTGTAATTACTTGAATGTTTAAGCATATTCTTAAATACTTTAGGACACCACAGTAAAACTAAAGATGGGGCCTCTGAAAATGGCAGCTATGAATGGTCTAACAATGTCACGGCCAATGGTATTAGCTCTTATGAATGATGAAAGCAGAGCACCAAAGGACGAAAGGGTAGGTGTTATAACTTGGATGATTTCAGGCAATAAAGGTTCAATGTGTATTTATGGTGAAAGTTTTGCTCGATTCATTGTACATTTGGGTGGGATAAGTCAATTTTTTCACAGATTTGAAAGAACAATGTACATTTCTTTTTAATAACTGCATGAAAGATAAGGCTTTTTTCTCAGGAATGCATTGATAATGACTCTACTAAAAGCATTTTGCACAGCAGGTTAAACCTCTGTAATTGCATTTTCTCTGCAGAGAAAGTTATTGGAAAACAAGCTGTCAGAAAACTTGGTTTTTAAAGAATTTGAGGAGATCCCAAAGAAGGTTCAGTCAGCGGAGTGTAGCGTGGCTCGACTCCCAGAGAATGAGATCAGAAACAGGTTCAAGGACGTCCTGCCATACGACATCACTCGAGTCAAACTGACCCCACGGAAGGACAATCACTCTGGTTATATCAACGCTTCACACATAAAGGTATCTACCACAAAGTTATTAAAATACATGTAAAAAAAAATTTAATTTACACAACTTAATGTATACTTGTGACTTTTTAGAGAAGCTTCTAGTACAGCTGTATTTTTAATAATCCAAAATCCTAGTATTCATAAGTTAAGCTACTAGTACACATGTACCTATAATCAGTCAAGCTCTTAGTATTTATTATATGTAAAATTCATTATTAAGTGTCTGTTTGATGTCTGTTTAGTTGTCGTTTGGGGATCGAGTCTGGTGGTACATAGCCACACAAGCCCCACTAGAAGATACATCCTCTGACTTCTGGCAGATGATTTGGGAGCAGGAAGTGGATGTTATAGCCATGCTGACAGACCTAGCTGTAAGTCCCTCACCTTTATCTAGTTGCTTCATGTATTGCTCCTTAGTAGATCTAGCTGTATGTATTTTCAATTTATGTTAATTACACAAATTCAAAAATAAAAAACCCTATGTGTGCATGCAGAAATTAATGTTTTTCTTTGAAACATGCAAGTTTTTTCTCAATTAGCATGGACATTTATACAATTTCTTTCTTCTCATGTATTTACTGTAAATTTTGAATGTGTAAATTGGAAATTTTTAGTGTTTTAAATGCAGTATTTTGTGTTTTATCTAGAAGTGAACTTATTAACTTACAATTTATATTTACAGGAGCAAGGGAAACAGAAATGTCATACCTACTGGCCTCAGGAGATTGGTCCAGAGCACAAAATAGTATTTGGACAGGTACATGCATAGTATTTAACCCACATTTACATAAAACTCATTAGAAGGAGCCACACGTCTGTCCTAATGATGAATTTAAACATAAATTCGTACCAGTTTTTCAAAGCATGTACATCATTGTTTGTTTCTGGTTCTAGTTTGAAGTGATTCTCCTGTTCTTTAACAATTCATTCTGTTACATTACTTTATTCTACATGCAGTAATGTTTAATGTTTGATTGGTTGTGGTTTGAGGTGACATCCTTGCTCTGCTACAGTACTTTATTCTAAGCACACAGTAATATTGACTATTTTGTTTCTGTTTTTAGTTTGAGGTGACCCTCTTGTTCTGTAACGACTCGCTGTGTTACATCACAAACAGAATTTCCGTGGTACACCTCCCCACCAAAAAGGAAAGACAGGTGTGGCACCTACAGTACACGGACTGGCCGGACCATGGCTGTCCAGAGGACATGTACGGCTTCCTAGGTAAATACCTCATACATAAATACAGGGAATGAAGGGCTTGCAAGCAAGTATAATCAGTTGAATGTGTCATTGGAAAATAAATTACTTTCACCAGTAGTTGTCTAAACCAATTTCAGTCAGAATATACAAGACTTGTTTGTCTGCTGCTATGTGAAAGTTTTGTCATTATCAATGTTTTGCAAAATAATACTGTAAAATAGATAAAGTAAAGGGTGAATGTATACATGGTACCAGTGGATATTCCTGTATACCTATATATTGATATACAACTTGTGTTAACATTAAGCATTACTGTGATGTACCAGTGGATATTCCTGTATACCTATATATTGATATACAATTTGTGTTAACATTAAGCATTACTGTGATGGATTTGTTTGGGTTGTAGGATTTCTGGATGAAGTGGACTCAGTTCAGCGACTGGCTGAGAGTGAGGAAGGCAGTGGTAAGAAGTCTCCCATTGTGGTCCACTGTAGCGCAGGGGTGGGGAGAACAGGCGTGGTCATCCTTACCCAAGTCATGAAGTGGTGTCTGGAACACAACTTTGTAAGTACCGCTTGACCATTTCAGATACATTTACCAATTAGTTTTATTGAAAAAAATTATTTACATGTACAAAATATCGTACATGTATAAACAGTAGTTCTGGAATAAAAATTAATCTATTTTATGAAGAACTTTCTCTATTCTTTATACCACAGATGTCTTTATGTTCAGTTTTTGAATTTTTAAGCAATTTTCTTAAACGGTAAATTACAATCATCAGATTTTGATATAAAGGATTTTTCCCATCATTCAGGACATAGATCTTCCGAGGGCCCTGGGTGCCATACGTCAGCAACGAATGTTCATGGTCCAGACGCTGGGCCAGTATAACTTTATCCACAAGACTTTGATCCAGTATCTGAAGAATTCCAGACTTATCTGAGAGGACCTGGACAAACTCACTGAACTCAAAAACTCACAACTCTACATGTGTTCTTCAGAACTTCGGCTCAAGAAGGGCAGGACTTTTAATTGGGTCATGAAAAACAAGATTGACTAGGGCAATTAAATTAATTTGAAAACCAAATTTTATAGTTACAGTCATAATGAAATTCATCTCTAGTTGACACATAATCATGCAAAAATCATTCGTGCCAGGATGATAAGTCTTTTGTGATACATCTTTCTTTCTTTAAGAAAATAAGGTTGTCAACAAATGTGCGGTTTTCAATTTCTGAAAAATTTATCTTGGTGCCATAAATGATTTAGTAAAATGGCCAACTACTTATTCCTGAGGTTAATTTTCCAAAGGATATACTGTATACCTGTATTTTCATTGTTTTGCTTTTGCCAATTTATTTGGTAAACATTACATTTTTCATAGCAGACATATTCAGAAAGGTTCAGAATTGTTGTAATGTTAGCGAGAGAACTACATATTTACATTTGTTTACAACAGTGTACTTTTAAAAAAGGACAAATATATATGCAAAATATATTTATATATGTATTAAATTAAAGAGATAGTATGGGCATATTTTCTAAAGAATGATATGTACAACTTTGTGTTTTTTCATTACAGCACATGTATATGACTGAATATACAAAACACAGATACAGGTATTTATCTATGAAATGACAAGTACTTTATATGATTGTAATTTCTTTTATTCACGATAATTTTTTTGTAATCTACAATCAATCCTGTATCTAAATTAAAATCCTTTATACAGATGAACTCTTAAAACTGTTGATTTTTTTACTTTTTCAAGTACTTGTCATTTTTACCTTACCTTGACTGATTGTAGTTTCATGTCTTACCTATTGTATGAGATTTAATTTCTACCATGTTTGTTGTCCTTTTTGAATTACGGTTGTCACCCCTGGTTGTGTGTTATATTTATGACTTTTTCATTGTATCTTTATATAAAACATTTTATTTATCAGTATTTATATGTTGTAAATGAACTCGTATATTCATATCTATGACTATGCAAAATATTCATGTTCAAGTTACTCATTAATGATATAAATATTGGGAGAGAGAGAGAGAGAGAGAGAGAATTTTTTTATTTGCTTGTACATTTATCATCAGTAGCATTAAAAGAAAAAAAACATATTAAACGATAATTAAACCTTAGAAATATTATTGCTTGAAAACTTCACTGTTTGAACCATGTACCAGGCATGTCTGAATTTAAAACAATTATAATCCAGCATTTTAAAAATTGATGTTTTTTTCTTTATGCTTATTAAGAGTCTTGTATTTTTTCAATATTAAGTGCTTTTAGAGGATTTGTTGTTTGAAACGTAATTTTGTAACATGCTCTGTATATTTTAAACTTTTCATATTTTTAAGTATTTGGATTGTGTCCAGACTCTTAAGTGTTTATTACATTCTGTCAAGTCCCACTTTTGTCCTACAAGCTCTAACTTAAGTGTCATGTTCTATATGTTCATCTAAGGTTTTGAACTTAAATCATTACAATTCAATCAGCTTTATTCTAGTCTACAAAATATTTAACATGAATTTTCAATGTGTTTGTTAATTCAGAATCCATCTTAGTTTCTGTAAACGCATTGTTTTGTAGTATTGTGAATAGAAGCTTCTTTTTAGTGTCTTATATTTTGCCGACTTTTTAAAAGTTGTACAACTACCACCATTTTAGATGCGATTCTAGTATACTTAGTATTTCTGACTTTGTGATAAGCTGGCTTCACAATACATGTTCTTGTTTCTCTGTAAATGGTGCAATCTCTAAGCCAGACAGCATTAAGTGACTGCTTCATTTTATTATCTGTTATCTTTTTTTGTTAAATGAATAAATCACTAGATTAAGCAACAATCGTTTCATTTATTAATAACTCAAACAACTTTATAGTATGTCAGGTATAAAAGGCATAAAACGTACAGAACCTAGTGTAAACTTTATGAAAACATTTAAATGATTCGTTAGTAATTACATGTAAATTGAAAGGCAAAAAAGGAAAAATGTACATATACTATAATTTTATTATGCGTATGATATGATAAATGCATTTTTTCAAGCACTCAGATTAATGATAAAGAAATAGCTCTCTGAAACAGAATGGCACAGAAGTCAGTAGTCTGAAACAGAATGGCACAGAAGTCAGTAGTCTGGAACAGTACAGAAGTCAGTAGTCTGGAACAGTACAGAAGTCAGTAGTCTGGAACAGTAAACGACTCAAATTCTACTTTGGATATCGTCCTCTCATTTCTGAATTCTGCTCGGTCTACCCTAGACTCGGGGCTTCCTTCCTTTTCTAACCACTCCTTCCTGTAAAAACACAAAGCGTGTCTCTGTTTACTTTATTACAGGTCTCTAGAAAATGAAGTAAAGATCTTTACGATACCACTTTGCGACTTATTTCCCCTATTAGTTATGTTTCAGTAGTAGCGTGTACATGACTGTTTGCAGGACTTACATAACTTTAACTTTGTCCTCTGGACCCTGAGCTACTCCTGTAACTGTCCCCTGCTCCGTGTTCCGCACCCATCCGACCAGACCCAGGGACTTAGCCTTCTTCTTTGTAAACTTTGTAACACAGTAAACTACCGGTAATTTGTATACTGCACTTAAAATCACTTTAAAAAATGTTTGGCAGGTTGGAAACACTTGGAATTAATGAAAAAAATATATATATAATTAAAATATCTGAAACATAACATTACCTTCCTGAAAAATACATCTGAAAAAGAAATAATAAAATTATTAATTAATAAAGCACAAATTAAACAGAAATCTTTCATATGACATCCACAACTATACAGAATTATAGTGTTAAAAATGTCATTGAGTAAGTTACACGTATCTTCGTAAATTGATTGGTACAAACAAATTTGTGAGGAATGGTGATACGATATAATATTGCTTGAAAAATTTGCGGATCATTATGGTATGTCCATTATGTTGTCATAATAATGCTCTTATTATTCCTAAGATATTAATATTTGACATTAGTGAAAAAATTGTCAATCGAAGAATGACCTATATTTTCGTGAAAAAGACTGAGGAGGCAGCTAGAGTAGGAATATGAATACTTCACATTTTCATTTCTTGGGGTGGGGTGTTTTTTCAAAATAATTTTACGTTAGTTTTGTTTTCTTTCACGTATTACATATACATCGATATTCTTAACATTTATTGTAATGTTGTATCTGCTGATCATGAACAGAACTATTAATATTTTTCAGCGCAATTGTGTGAAGAGTACCTGACTATAGTAATATATCTTAAATAGATAGTAGGCACTGATCGAATATATTAAAAATAGACAATGTGAAATCAGATTACATAGCTTTCTATACCTTGCACTATGCCAAAAATCTCAAAATCAAAAGAAACGAATTCCGATTCTGCCATCGTTACTGCACAGGCGTGCTGTCAACTGTATTTATTACTCAAATAACCGACCTTTTCCAGTTAGGCCCACTGAGAGATTCAACGACCTAACAAAAAAATCAAACAGGAAGTAGAACGTGAACGGTACTAAAATGAAAACCAATTAAACAACTTCCCTGAAACCGGATTAGCGAAAGTCGACTTATATAAAATAGATATATTTGCAATATATGGCAGTGGTGATAAGATAACAGGATTTACTAGAGATATTGAGTTCAACATAAATCCCGCAACATACTTTCAGACTAATCATCTTTCATAATTTATTTGAAATGTGAATCATTTGATTGAATTCAATAATTTATTTTCACAAAGTACAAATTGCAAAGATTTAATATGTAAAACAGAAGTTTATCATAATAACTACCAATTCAATTTAAATTATGTATAAAATGGCTCAGTTAATGACAAAAATATTAAACAAAAATATACATGTACATGTATATTCTAAGTTTAAAAATTAGTAAACGCCTTGAGTTGACATAGATAATATGTCAACATAGTTGTAAACATAAATCAATCCAAGCACAATTTTTGTCAGGATACAAAATATGGTCCTTGTTTATCTATGTTTAACATTACACAGTCAGACCAACACGATTTGTCAATACAGCTTGTGTCGCTAGTGCCGCACCACGAAGTCTGTGAACTCCAGTTCTGAAACAGATTTTTCATTTTTGAACACAGCACGGTCAATCCTTGATTTTGGACTTCCTTTTGTTTGTAACCATTTCTTCCTAAAATAGTAAACGAAAAATAATTATATATTTTTTGCTTTTTTGTTGTTTTATTTTGCAGAAATATTTTTTTATACTACAGGTGTATCACAATAATGTCATATGGTAAGTTTTAAAACGGGGTGGGTGTAAATACAAAATTTACAAAATGGAAGCTAGTTCACCTGTGGAATAGTAGAAGAATAATAGAAGAAAAGACATAAAAGGAAACAAACAATATTATCCAATCTTCTGTTTTCTTTGTTGTTTTATACGGGATATGCAAACGGTTACGATCATCGCAGGAAAAAAATAGTGTCTTTTCTGCAATACCCGCAAAAGTTGCACCCGTAATACAAAACAAAGAATTTATTAAAATCGTATTGATATCCTCGCTGTTATCATTCTCTCATTACTCCTACACTCACATCTCCGCCAGTTTGTCCTCCTTCCCTTGGGCCACGCCCTTCACCGTCTTTTGTTCTGTGTTCCTGACCCAGCCCACTAGCCCCAGAGATTTCGCAGTCTTCTGTGTGTACTGTTCACGAACAAACAATGGTCTTATTAAAACGTTCAAGCTAATGTAAACTTAATTTTAAATAATTATAATTCAATTTACTGATTAGAATTGAAAAATGATACATTTCACAAACACTGTTTAAGATTCCCACCGTTGTCTACATTGTGTACATGTACATAATAATAAAGACTTTGCATGCATGCACATATTTTTTTCTAGTGATCAATACGTATACGATACCTATATATACTAGACTTAGTCAATGAGGAGCACGTTTACCTGAATATCAATTACAGTACACGTAATTTGGTCAGTACGGCGTTACTTAGAGATACCGAATTATGCCTACATGAATGCGGTAGAATGATATGATAATCAGACTTTGACTCAGTATATAGTGTTAATATGCTGACTCAGTGGAAATATCATACTCGACAGACAGTAGTTGTTCATGTTGCTACTAATAATTCCAAATCAATTGAAATAAGTACATCAACTATCGTACTTTGTAAAAATATTTAAAATGTCATATAAAGTGAAAATCTCATTAAATATTAATAGAATAAATTCTATATGTAATTTTTTGGCACACGCAAGGAAATGGGACTTCTGTATAAAAGTGAATATTCTTCGTTAAGACTTCAACATGCACTCGGAATACCAACCTTCCTAAAGAAAACTCCTGAAAAGAGAAAAAAAATACAGTTAAATATAATGGTTAAAAAGAAGATGGGGGAACAAGACAGCGCAAATGCCCATTTGGTTTAGTCGTAAGATACAATTTCAAATTTAATTGTTTTCAACTAAATATACTTGATATGTTATAATACAAGTTTACAAAAGCACACTTTCTAACTATATTCAGTTTTGAATATTTTAACAAACGATTAGAAAATAAAATAAATTCTAAAGTTTTGGTGGTATCGAAACCACAACCTAAAAACCCTAGCTCTATAATGTTACCTAATGTCTGGTGCTCTAACCACTGAACCATTTCAGTTACAACAAAATCCATTGTTAAATGCTATATGTGACTTCAACCACGAATTTACGGACTTGTATTATTTTTCTAAAACGTTCAATTGTTGCGATACAAAATGACATTTTTAAAGTATATTGGGTCATCTCTCCACGTTTTCGTTGATTGAAATCGGTTTGAGTTTCTTTAAACCTTATATAGACTAAGACAAAAATATGGAGCTCAGACCCACTCTATAAAAGAAAATGCATTGAAGTTTTAAAAATGACACTATTTGGAGGTTTTGACACGCATACGCCAGTTTAAATCAACCTATTCTAAATATTTAACATATTTAAGGGTTATAAATCGATGTTATGGTAAATATACATTGTTTTCAACAATTTAGAAAGAAATTATGAGATTTGTTTAAAATATTTTCATTTTATAGTACCTTATCTATCCTCATATAGGCAGTTTACACGCCTTATTCACCCATCTTCTTTGCTTCTTTCCACGGAAAGGAGCAACATTATATTTAAATAATAAAAATGTAATTGATTTATTCTTTTGTTTGTTTTAATCCTCTCGAAGTTATTTCCCGTATGGAGACCAAAGGAAATTAGAACAGAGGAAATCTAGGTCTCACTGTTTGCATGTACTGTTTAAGGGTCCAAACCGTTTTCAAAACTCAGCAAAACAGCAAAACATTAAGTTTGTGTTAATAAAATAAAATTTCATATTTCTTTTTACACATGGAATGTGAGAATTAAAAAAAAATCAGTTTTATCCATGTACGAATTCTTGTAAAATCGGGAGACTGCAGCGGTCTTTCGCCAGGCCAAACAAAATTACCATGTCGGACCTCCTAAGACGGCCAGAAGTTTTTTCTTCAGATATCAACTTACACAAAACTATGGACGACATGTTTAGATAAGTTAAAAGCTCTGACAGAATTCACTCTATTTGTAACCAAGTTTAATTGGTTGAGTCGTACATCATGGTCACTAGTAAAAAGAATAGGGTCGGCAGATTATTCTGTCTTTATTGGCAATAGGAGCCAATACATGCATTGACCGGGTAAATGGGAGAGTATTGTACAATTTTGCAATGCGTGTAATCATATAAAATTCTTGATATATATAATGAGCTATCTATTTTTACAAAAATATATATATAAGACGGACAATTAACATATCATATGTCATTAACATAGCAAATTCTCTTAGAAGCAAATAAATTTAGTGTCGGTCGGGCGATCGGTAAGAAACATTTTTTTCGGCCTCAGCCAAATCCTCCAAAAACAAACAAACAAACCAATAAAAAGAGCAAAAAAGTAAAGGTTTAACACTTTTGGTTGATTGACATAGTCCAATCACCACCAATGCATCATCTGTAATACATATGCATAGATATTTATATTGATTGTTTTGCATTTTCATACATTTATTTGTTCGCTCAATATCCTTAAATGACTGAATTTTGACATGAACAAAATCTATATTATTAATAGTGTGTATATTTTTATATATTTCAAGATTTAAAGCTAAACACAACGCAAATAAACTCTTTAATACTGATTACATGTAGCCAGGGAATTGCCATCATACATAATAAATGATAAATTACAACGGCCGGTAAGTTTATGAGGCAGTGGACCAAAAATAAACACGAGGGATGGCGATCTGTAACAAAGAAACGATAAACAACTTATTTAATATCAATGTGCTCCCATCAAAAGGTATGAATATAATCTGCATATGTGATCCCATTAAATATAATCTACTTAGGCGATGTTTATTGCTGTTTAGTGAGATGCAGCAATTTTTTATTAGTAAAGGACTCTTAATTTCCCTCCCTCGGAAACCATCCATAAGTTTTCTGTCAGTAAAACTTACAATAGGATGTTTAGTCATTGAGTCTACTACGTGAAGTATGCAATACAGAACATAGTATTGTATTTTTGCATAAATATATATCATTTTTTTCCAAAGATAAGCAACTTTATTGTTTGTGTTAAATTTAAATTTTCAAAAATTGCATAATTCTTTATTCCTGTTCAGTCATATGAAAAACTGTAAAATAATATCCATTTTTTGTATATCTTTTTTCTAATTTTTGACAAACTATGATCATAAACAATGGCAGACCTAAAAAGACGGCAGAGCAGATACTCTGGCTGGTTAACTAGTTCTGAACTTAGAGTAGCCATTTCATTCTCCAATTTACAGACAATTACCAGGTTCAATCATATTACACTCTAGTAATTTTTATGTTTTAGAATTTGATTATTAATTATTTGTTGCTACAATAATGTATATGTTTATTTGTTTATCTCAGTTTCTGCTAAATATCACATGTTTTTTTAACTAAGCAAAATTATCAGTCAAGTCTTTAAAATGGTACAGCAAAGTGTACAGTACCTGTTTAGAATGAAAATATGAGAAGGTACAGGACTGTTGGATATAAAGCTGCAGGTCTGTAGCTCCCAGTCTGAAAAAATTCGGATGGACGAACTCGGAGCTACAGTGCCTTCCATAGTAAAAATCTGCAATTTATGGCGCACAAAAATTGCGCTACTTTTGGACTGATTAACTTTATTTTCATACATATTCCGTGGAAAAAATTAATACCATTAAATTCTTCAGTCAATTTACTACTGATATCGCTACTTTACTTGCCTCAAACTTTCTCTTAAAAACGCTAACCGACCTCGGAAATTGAAGTATGTTAAATTCGCGTCGAGATCGAGAGTCGCCATTTTTACATGTAAACAAAACTGCACCACTTCACTTTACGGGGCTGGTGATGGTGTTTAAAAGAATATCAGAGGCAAGTAAAGTGATGATATCTGTAGTAAAATGTCCGAGGACTTTTTGGAATCAAATACTTGTATAGAATGTGTTTGGAAATAAGGTTAATCAGTCCAAAACTAGCGCAATTTTTTGTGCGCGGTAAATTGCAGATTTTTACTAAGGAAGGCACTGTAGCTCCCAGGTCGCCCATCCGAATTTTTTCGGACTGGGAGCTACAGACCTGCAGCGATTGGATATATAGTTAGCTGTATATACGGTAAATGTACATAAAGCTGTGCTGGCTAATGGACACCTCATGAACAGCCGGACAGATAAATGACAATGCAGGTGTCATGTTCTCAGCTGGACTCTGCAATTTCTGTGTATAAGATCTGTGGTTTTATTTTCCATTCATAGCGCCTGCACAATACTATCAATCATACATTCAATTTATTAATTTTTCATTAGAAGAGAAATGATAATTCTGACCATTGGATGTAAATAGATATGCTATATGTAGAAAGCACACTTATATGATCAGGTAATATCTTAAACAGAGGGGCATCATTATTCAAGACACTTATAATGCAGACACTTCTCCTTTAAGATCTAACTGATTCATTTTTTCAAATATTTATCAATTTTTATTAATTTAATCAATATCTATTAATTTAATCAATTTCGTTGGGAACAAAGGTGCCAGTACTAACAACATCCAATGCATATACTGATTAACCAAATTCTGTGGAAAAATTTAGTACCATTAAATTCTTCAGGCAATTTACCACTGATATCGTCACTTTACTTGCCTCAGACTTTCTCTAACCGACTTCGGAAAATGAAGTATGTTAAATTTACGTGCAGAGCGAGAGTCGCCATTTTTACATATAAACAAACTGCACCACTTCACTTTACGGGGCTGGTGGTGGTGTTAAAAAGAATATCAGAGGTAAGTAAAGTGACGATATCTGTAGTAAAATATCCGAAGAATTTTTTGAAATCAAATATTTGTACAGAATATGTTCGGATATAAGATTAGTCTAAAACTAGTGCAATTTTTTGTGCGCCGTAAATTGCAACTTTTTAAACACGCACGGAACTGTAGCTCCCAGGTCGTCAATCCGATTTTTTTTTTCAGAACGGGAGCTACAGATCTGCAGCTAACTTAGAACCAACATCTATCCTTTAATATGCTAGCACAGAAATTACAGTTCACAATGCAATGTTTATAAAAATGATGTTCTTGCTTAAATACAGAACAACGATAGATTTAATTATTTTTGTATCTTTTGTTACACAGCAATTTAACTACCATAACTTTTTATTAACTAGGTAAAAAATTCCCTTTATTTCTTATAATTTTATTTTCTTTTAAGTTTAGACAGTAAGATGCATTATTCTATAAATTGTACAAATTTCAAATGTAGCATCAAGCGGAAGTATACCGTTTAGTGTGCATCATATATTGTGATGTTGGCAAAATATATTAAACAATATGTAGATAGATAAATAAACTATATCTTTAAAAATCGTATTATCATATACTGCTTTGAATCTTTATTATATTTAATGCACTTTGACTGTTAAAATACAACAACAACAACAAAACGTACATTTTGAAAGGACATTTATACAGTGAAATTAATTACCGCTAGATAAACCATTTCTTACACAGTACAATTATCATTTCCAATGTCTACTGAGCTGACAGCCTGACACCTACCAATCTAATTCTTTTTGCATTATCATATAATCACTAGGAGTTCTGATCATAATGATGCATTCCTTTTCAACTATGATTTATATCATCTTGGTGGTCAAAGCTCTGCACGTATTTCATGATCTATATTAGCTGCAGGTCTGTAGCTCCCGGTCTGAAAAATTCGGATGGACGACCTAGGATAATTTGTGTGAAAATAAGATTAATCAGTAAACTAGCGCAATTTTTTCTGCGCCGTACCTTTTAACACGTAAGGACTGTACATAGCTTCCCGGTCGCCTATCCGATTTTTTCAGACCGGGGGCTACAGACCTGCAGCTAGATCTACGTTTGTATGTCATCTTGGTGGTATTCGTATATTTGCATATAGTGCAGATAATGTAAACAAAGCTTCGTTATTTACCTTGTACTTTACCAAATATTTCGTATTCAAATGATGCCAGTTTCGTCCCTGCCATGGAGCCCTTTTTAAAAAGCGTGTACACAGTACCCGAGTACAGCAGACCGCCTAGGTCGTTGTTTGTTGACAACAAACACAAAACTGGAATTCCTTTATCGTCAATAAAAACGGAATCCATTTAGACAGCATTAATATACCCGGATTGATTCAACGAACCACTTTTCCCACGAACGGGCTGTAAAACGTTGCGATGATTTTCTTTTTTTTCCTTTGGTTTAAATTTGAATGGATTTGTGTTGTATAATATCTTCATTCGATATCCATTTGTATTCAATATTTTCTACTTTTTAAATTTTATATTCTATTATATTTTCTGTTTGTAAATTTTTTTATACATGTGTATTCGATATTTTGCAACTGTGTGAGACTCATTTGTACCAAACCTCAATTATTTACTACGGTCGCTGGATTTCTAAATTAAACCAGTTTTCTGTTTTCCACAAGAAAAAACACAAGATAAAAGGCTCCCCCA
>WFKH01006014.1:57939753-57951481 GCA_016163765.1 Magallana hongkongensis | reverse complement strand
TCTCTTACTACGGTAATCATGTCACTTAATATATCAATAAAAAGTTATAAGGATAATCTTTGATTCGAAAATTTTGAACATATATAAGCATAATTTATATTACTTAAACGCCTTGAAATGGTGAAAAATAAAAATTACATTTTAGAAAAACCTGAATTAAACAAATCTCAAGATATCGATGTGCATCAATATTAGACAAAAATATCTTACAGACACAATTATAGTTTTAATATTATAATATGGAGTAAGCTTCATTAAAATTTAAAAAATAAAGTGTGTTTATACTCACTTCAGTAAAGATTTATTCACAGGTAGTGAACACAAACCATTTTAGCACTTGAAAGTTTGATATGCGTTGAAAAACGTTTGTTTCAATATTAAGAAAGAACTACATGTATAATACGAGTGTAAAAATCATTGTCATGTCAATTCGAATATACATGTATTGACTTCAAATGCCATCTTCTTATTCAAAGAAAAAAAAATCTACAGGAAATGGTCATCATCAAAAAAAGCATGTTACAAATCAAACATTACTAATGCACACCTGTATCCATGCTAAGCAATTCTGTCTCTTAAGAATAAGTATGAAAGAAGACCTTCCTTATTTTATAGACATACGATCCTGATTTAGAAGGAAACATTTATAACGTAGATTTAATGAGACACAGGTGGGTCCCAAGGTGCAGTTCTATCTGATTTACTTTTCATGTTTGACTAGTTTGTTATCTAAAGGCATCTTAAAATTCGGCCGTCCTCTTAAAACTCATATTTGATATCGTATATCGGTGATAAAATATGCGTGCCATATTTGATTCTTTTGCATATACATGTTTTATTTACCTCCCAGAATAGTTACTATTAAACAGGTCCTATATAAGGCCATGGTGCCAATGCTTAGTATCTATTGGAAAATAGTTCACCTAGCTGAAGAGAGGTAAGGTTTCTATGGAAAATACATAGAAAATAAATTCTAATATTAATATGCAAATCATACGTAAATATTTAGAATTTATAAATTTGTATTCATAATAATTAAAAAGTAACAGGAGTTTATTGCAGAATATTTATACCTTTTTTAAATTAATGAAGTTTTTCAACGTGTTATCACATGCATTTCAAAGATTCTTTATCTTTTTACAGATGTTGTCGATAGTAGTATCCCTCTTGTTCCTATCCTCGACTCTTTGTCAGCGCCCATGCGACCCCCGGGATCCAAACTGCGCGGACACATTCCAGGTTGCTGGTGACAATTTTGGCGGGGCAATCGCCGCAGAAGTCCCCTATAACAATGTAGCCGACGCTGGCTTCCCCAGTGCACCCAACACATTTGATACGGTTGCCGTGGTAGGATTTGACAATTTTGATTCTGGCCCTGGAATGCCTCAGGTCCAAGGCATTGAAGTCGTAGGGCAGCCTTTTGACGTTCAGTCAGACTTCGGACCTGTCCCGAGAGGGGTTAATATCATTGAAACCAGAGCATTCGATAACGATGAAAACCAAGCAATAATCATTGACACCAGGGGACCAGTGGACCAGAGACCGATGAACAATGATGTTCAGAACTATCAGCCAAAAATAGACAAGAAAATGGATATTTATCCCGGACAGATGGACAAGAAAATGGACATGTATCCTGGAAAAATCGACAAGAAAATGGATGTCTACCCAGCTAACTTCGACAAATATTCCGTGGATAAGTACCCTATGGACAAATATCCAGGTGATAAGTATCCAGTTGATAAATACTCAGTTGATAAGTATCCAGTCGATAAATATCCCATGGATAAATACCCCGTTGACAAATATCCCATGGATAAATACCCAGTCGACAAATATCCAGTGGACAAATATCCAGTAGATAAATACCCAGTCGATAAATATCCGGTCGATAAATATCCAGTTGATAAATATCCGGTGGACAAGTACCCCGCTGATAAGTATCCTATGGACAAGTACCCCGCTGATAAGTATCCTATGGACAAGTACCCCGTCGACAAGTATCCAGTTGACAAGTACCCGGCTGATAAATATCCAGTTGACAAATATCCAGTCGATAAATATCCGATGGACAAGTACCCTGTTGACAAATATCCAGTTGATAAATATCCAGTTGACAAATATCCAGTTGATAAATATCCAGTTGACAAATATCCAATGGACAAACAAAAGCCAAAATACGACAACAATTTAGAAAAATATTCTGGTAAATACGACAATTTCCAGAAATACGACAAATACCCGGGAAAAACACAAGATATCTATCCAGGCAAACTCGACAAGGGATTCGATAACTATCAAATGGACAAGAAGGGGAACGCATATCCTTCTAAATTAGACAAGACCTACGAACTTTACCCTACCAAAGGATACGACAAGGTCGCAGTTAGATTCGATGAGAGCGACAAGTACCCCATCGTCGACAAACTTATGAACGTTTACCCGACCCAAGCTGACAAGATTATCGATAAATACCAACCCGTCGACAAGTACCAGCCAAAGTATGACAACAGGCGGCCAGAGAAATACCAGAAGGGATCCTACGACAAGTATGTACCTCAGCCAAAATACGACAAAAAATCTTACGATACCGGTAAATATAGCAATAAGCGTTACCAGAAGAAGTACGACTACAGCTCCAAGTACCCCAGAAAGTACGACTATCCCGAGCCGACCTCCCGCCCCGTGTATAGGAGACCCACGGTGACCGAGCCCAGCGTCAACCAACAGGAGTTCTACGCCACCCAGCCTCCAGTTAACAGGAGGAGAAACGCGCGCAGAATGCAGAGGCGCCGCCCCTCCAGAAGAAGGTCATCCGGGTACTAAACTCACCTCTTCACATCGAAGATCTCCACCATATTTTTAGTAAGTTTAAGTTTTTCTAAATTCTTTTTTTTTTGCTTTAATTAAAAAATGCATTAACAGAATTTTGCTTTTCGTTTTGTCGAAATTATTCTTTTGTTTTTTCTTTTACAGGCTGAGCGATGCGGACAGCTTCCTGACTCGATACCGACCCGCCCCTACGATTACTGACGATGTACTGTTTTGATATTTGTATAGTAATAAAATAACATGACTCTGAATTATTTTTCGCTTTATAATTCATAAAGGATCTCCTACTTATTTTTTAATAAACCATGTTCCGTAGAATACCGCTAGTGGTGATTCCTTGATCTGCATCACCAAAATAAACCAACAGGCTGTAGTATATATACCTGGTAACAAAAGTAAACAAGTAAATAAATTTCTATGAACATTTCATAGCATAAAGGTAGCGTTAATTTTGACGAATAACCCATTGCTTTATTAAGACATCAAGATTTTGACATATCATCCCTTTTTCATCTGGCATGAAAAACGCACAAGTTGAACGCGCAAATAACATAACACAAAATAATTTTTTTATCTAATGGAATTTGCTTAAAATGATTTACATGTTTCGCGTCCATTGTTATTTTATTGATAAATCAATATGATTTGGTTTTAGAGCAGGGTTTTATACTGGTTCACAAATAAAGTTTTACAAATGAAGAATATAAATGAAACACAATACTGTCATGAAGTCTTTATATATATTGACTTTTCATTTTCAATAATTTACATGTACACTTTTCATGCTATCCAATTTTTGTGATAGGCTTAAACTATTCAAAATACGTTGTATAATGCATGAAAAGCAATACTAGATGTAGTTCATGAAACAAAAATTAATTATAAATAATAAATATTTGTCTTGGTATTATTTACTTTTCTTTTCTGTGGTAACATTTTCTTACTTCTCTGAGTGTTAACCTTGAATTGTATATAATATAATGTAATCTGTTTCAATTTCAAATGGAAACAAAATTGTTACAGGTACACAAAAATCGGTATCATTCTTAGGACTTACAAGTACAAAGACTTGTAAAAGACTTGTTTAAATTAGAAAGCTCTTAAGTTATAAATCTTTGTTCAATCACTTAATAACTAATGTTAGTAATGAACTTTTAAAAAAAGTGTTTGTAAGTCGACGAACGCCAACTTTTTGGGGGTTAAAAATTCCTCACGTCTATTTCAAACTACAGTGTATTGGTGTAAAAATTAACAAGCCCACTATAAAAACAACTTCTATTTGTATAAATTTCTATTTCTTCATGGAATTGAAAACTACACACGAAAAGGCAGATTAACAATTAACCGTTTGATAGACTTGCAGAGTACCTTAGTCTTTGTGGGTAAATTTGATTTTGGCAACGATGAAGGGGGAGGGGGTGATGAAAATAATTTCTTTTTGGACTTTCTGGGATTAACGACCTTGTTGTTTATGTATTTTTTGTTATTCTTCGTTATTCTTTTTTATTATGTTATTTTGAAATAAGATTTTCTGAATGTTTGTTTGTTTATAATTTTTGACCGTCAATCTGTTTTTAACAATTCATAAATGTATAATAAACAGGCTGATATCTTGATTTTCAACACGTGTTTAATGCCCAAAACTCATTTTTGTCCTCTCTTTTACGAGAATATTTACTCCTTTTTTAATGCAATCTGTCCTTTGTCGGCTATTCCATTCATCCTTATTTATTATGCATCACAGTCTAATGTTTGCGATAATTACTTCAGAAATAGATTCATGCATATTACTCTTTCCGGCAACGAGTGTTTTGTTGGGGGCCGTACGGAGTAAAATTTTCATGCTCGCCATCCATCAGAACTGAAGAGCTCCGCCATCATGTTTATTGTTGCCTACAGTATAAATTCTCTATAAGTCCTTTTTAATCTAAGTCTGACCGTAGAACTTCACTGCCAAGGTAAGAGTTTGCGGCCTTACCCTCAACGCGATCCCGCAATCTTCTTTTCTATCTGAGCCCCAATTTATTGGTCTTCGTGCTCATTATCAAAATCGTTCAAATAATTTTTTTTTTACATGTTATATTCATTAATGGTTAATATGCTTGTTTTTCCCGGGATTAAAAAAAATCATTTTATTATTATTTTCTTTCTTTGTTTAATAATTATGACATTTGTTCTTTAGACCATGAGGGCTGTCATATTTCTACTCTTCCTGGCTCTTGCCGCCGGCCAAAATCCAGACATGTTTGGCGGCGATAACTTCATTTCCGGTGGACAAAAGTTTTCGTCAGACTTCAACAATGGTTTTGACCAAATGGGGAACGCCGGTGGGTTCCCAGCTGATTTCATCGGGAGTCCCGCCCGTGGCTTTGGTTCATCGGCAAACGAATTCGGCCTGGACAACACCGGGTTAGGAGTTTCCGTTTTTGACGGAAATTCTCCGGGTTTGTCCGGAAGCTGGGGTTCTCAAGGAAGCGGATTTTCGTCTTGGGATAATGGTGGATTTAATTCCAACATCGGCCAGCCAGAAATCTTCGGAGGAGGAGGATCGGCTTGGAACAATATAGACAACGGTAATTCGAGATTTTCATCAGGGGGCTTCAATGATGTATCTTTCCGTGACAGCAGTAAACCAAGATTTGAATCCGGTGGCTTTACCGACATGTCTTTCCGCGACAACGACCCTCAGAGATTTAGGCCCCGTGGTTTCACTGATCTTCCATCCCGTCCATCCATCCGTCGCAGAGGCAGACGAAGGCCGAGATACTGAGTCTCCACCGTTGATAATTAACACATCATAACAATGTATATATCATGAAATGGCTGTTTGAAATAAATACTGGAAAACTCATGATTTATTATTTGTGATGAATTTATCAAAATGTTAAATTGACGTCCTTTTAATATGGCAGCCTTCACTGCACATTTGTATGACTAACTTCGTTGTCAGGCAAAAACTATCATATAAATAATGCATGCTACCACTCACAATTTATTGGATTATTAAGCACTGGATAAAAACAGCAAATATAACTTAAATGTCGTATAGTTTCGTTTTATTCCACCCTAGTTAAAAAATTAAAGAACAATTTTAGCAAGAGGCCCATTGGCTGAGCAACAATGACAAAATTAAAAATTCTAACCCAAGCAGCTTTACAAAGTCAAATACAATTCAAGGACGGCACATTTTTTGCATTCGTTTCACCAATGCCAAGGGAGTCTGTATGCAACTTCTTTTTGTTTTTGTCTCATCTGAAGGTAAATATATAAAGATCTGCAGTTATCCTTTATTTATTCATGTGACGTCACGATATAGGTATAAAATTTAATTATCCTCAAAGGGAAGTAAAATGATAGCGATTCATTTCATGAAAGAGGCTGTTTTCGCAATCACCATCTGTTTCATGATTTTTATGTAATTTCAAAATCTAATTCCTACTCACTTAATAAATGTTGATCTATTATTGCAACTTTTATTACGCAGTGAAACAAAGAAATCACTCATGCAGGGGGGTGTTTTAGCAAGATAACATCTATTACAAATAGTTATAAAATAATTTTCTTTCGTTTGCGTTTACATCGTACCTGAACAGATAGGTACTGTACACAAATATAGATCATAATAATCATTTTGGAAATCATTTTTATGCATATAAGTTTCAATGGTTGTTAAACATTTGTAAACACTTTATTTTTTCTGCATCGGTGGCTGCAATAGATCATTTCTAATTTAACAACAATGTACATGGATCAACTACCGTATAAGATTTTTACTGCTTTGTTTTACTGACTTGTGTTTTGTCGGAAACAAGCAAATTGCATTGTTGCTTTCAATTGGTTGAGAGATGTTTACAAAATATATTTATACCCATCTAGTATAATTCCCTCTATTTCTTATGGAAATTGATTGTAATTCATAGCTCTGTAGAAACTCACAGGACTGAAATCTACAGTGACGTGCCAAAATTGATGCAACTTTTCCCTAACGTCATTGCCACTGCAAACTTTCTGGTCTTTTCAAACTGTCATCAATCAAAAACTATGAAATACACCTAGTACTTGAAATTTTCAGTATTTAGTGATGTGGCCTTTAGATGCAATTACATCTTTAAATCTTCTTGGAATTGTGTGGTATAAGTTTCTGACATAGGGAATAGTTAGAGAGGACCAGATTTTTAAAACTTCAGTAATCAAATCATCTCTGGAATTTATCGCTGTCAGTGATTTTCTTACACAGATTTTTAATATTAACCATGTTTTCAATTAAACTGATGTCTGCTGCCTGTGATGGCCAGTCAAGACAATATAATTAAAATCATTTTCATTTTTCCAGGCAGTTGTTAATTGTGAAGCATGACACGGGTCATTGTCATCTTGGAATATAAATGGAGAACTTCCACAATGTTTTGCAATGACTGGCCATAAATTTTGATCAAGAGTTTCGATATACTTCTCAGAGTTGGTAGTAGTGTCCCCACACCTAAGAATGTCTCACATCCCCATAACAAAGCACTTATCCTCACATTGCGGCAAAGTTGACAAAACACTCTGGTCGGTATGCTTCATCCTGCATTCCATACATATAATCATTTTTCAATTGACACATGTATATGTTAGCTACCTGAGTTTCATAAGAAAAAATACTTTTCTCCAATAACTGTCAACTTCATGATTTTTCATATTCCTACACTACTGAAGACGGCGTTTTCTATTGACTTCTGACAAAGTGAGGGTCTTCCTTACTTTATATCTGTTGATTCCATGAGATTAGAGTCTGCTTTGAATTGTTCTTATAAAAATACTTAGGTGCAATGGAAGATCATACCCCATATAATTTTTCCAAGCATCATTTTTAATATAAAAAATATATAATATGGAATTTCAACTTTAAAAATTAACGAAAATAAAAATGAATAGAAAAAAGTTCGGTGGAAAAGTTGCATCAATTATGGTACGTCAATGTACACGCCCCGTTTATCGATTGGTCGATAGAAGACGATTTGGCTGTTTTTTGTATCTAACGTACTGATGTATATTAGCAATAATTTAGGTGCATTTACTTACTTTTTACGGTCAGTTTATTAAAACGAAAGATATGTAAATATTAACAATAAATTACTTACATTGTTCTTAACGGTTATCTTTATTCTCGACATTTAAACAATAAAATGCTTTCTTTGATGATTCACGCCGGTTATGAAGAAAGCGATAATTGCAGATTTTTTTTTGTGTAACCCGCTTACGCTGGTTATGTATTTTTTCTGCAATGTCACCACCTTCATATCCCGCATGAATCACCAAAGAAAACATTTTATTGTTTAAATGTCGAAAAAAAGATAACCATTAAGAATAATGTAAGTATTTTAATAAATTGTAATGTTCATAACAAGAAAAAAGGTTTTATTTATATTTAACAAAATGAAATCTGATCAGTTTATCCACAGAAGACGACATCGTACTCGGACTGTCGCCCTCCGGCTCCACGACAGGTGAATGTACTCTTTTGGTCGTCGTAGGCGTAGCTGTAGGCCTGGGGACAGGCATTCTTAAACGTCTGGGCGTATGAGAAGCTTGGACATGTCTGTGGCGTGTTATGTGCTCCAGTACAGCAGTATCTGGGTTCACCAAAGGCCAGGCATGCGCTCTTACAAGCCACGACTCCACCGGTTCCGTAAATCTGCATTCCGCTCGGACAAATGGCGTTAACGTTGGTATAGCAGCCAGCAGAAGTGCAATAGTATGATCCCGATTGCCCTTCGGTAGTTCCGGCTCTGGGGCGCATGCTCATAGGAAGATTAAAACCATCAACCAAACTGATGTCGTAAAAGTCTTGGTTTCCGGCACCGTCAAAGGTGATTTCCGCTAGAGTGACGGGGGGCACGCCTCCTGCACCGTTACAATGGAGTCGTCCTCCGCCACAGTCTCCGGTCTCACATCGAGATCCTCCACATCCGGTACGTCCCCACATTCTGCCGGACCACCTAGTTGGGAAGTTTACACTGCGGCTTTGTCCATAAAAAAGTTTAAATCCGCCTTAAATTGCAGTTGAAAATATTGATAGGTTATATTTGATTGAATAATTGTTCATTGTAAATTTCATTATTATTATTATCATCATCATCATCATCATCATCATCATCATTATTATTATTTTATAATCATAATACTTCAATTGTTATGATTTGCATTTTCATTTTTTATCTGCCCGACCTTGATCAGGAATACTGTTGCCGAGGATTCCGACCCAGATTTCTTTGTTACAGTTGTTCCTATAATGGATTTTGTGTCCGCTGCAAACAGAGACCAACGCCAGGAAAACCAAGGACTTCATGGCTATCTGATGTGGAATATTAATCTTCATAAAATGTGACAGGATATCAGTACTGCATTTCTGTTATTTCCTATTTTTTTCTACATGAAATTCAGGCACGTAGCATCGTTTTTGAAAGGGGGGGGTCAGACTCATCCCAAAAATCTTGACAACCAAAAAAAAAAAAATAAAAAAATAAAAAAATAAAAATCCTAAACCGGTGGGGGGGGGGGGGGGGTTAGCGTAGTTTACCTTCAATTTCACTCTTAATTTTCTTATATTCATTTCAATTTTTTACATACTCTCAAAAAAGTGGGAGGACAACTCCATGATAATTCAATAGTTTATATGTAAATAAAAAAAAAGCCCCCCCCCCCCCTCCGCCCCTTGTATGCTACGTGTCTGAAATCAATTTGTAGAATCTAAGAACTTAAGATAAAAAACAAATGATTTATTAACTGTTTAATATAAAACTGTATCTTATTTATGGTTCTTCGATTGTTGTAATAAAAGAGCTAGTTATGCTAGTTGTTTTATAAGAAATATTAAGAAACCAGCATCATTTTAAACTTGTTTTGACGCAAGAAAAAGATAGTTACATCCTACAGAAAGTGCATGGTCCTGTCAAAATGACGCTGGTTTCAAGCGAAATATACACCGATTGCGTAGTCTTAGCTCAAAAGTCAGACAAATCTTGTTGATTTCAAAGAGTCATGGCTGAGTGGCCAGCCATAATACAGACAGGCCGACGTCACAATGTCGTTTAAGGTGGTATGGGACATCTGTCGATATTAATGTGGATTAAAGTACATTATAATTAAAATACTTTCACCGGTTTAGAATTTTCAAATTTTACAAATATTTAACCAAAAAATACGTTTTAAAAATTTTTGGAAAGGTAAAAATTTTAAAATCCCCAGCGGGATTCGAACTCATGACTTAGAGAAACGTAGTGAACTCTCCAATCCACTGCGCTACGCTGTTAGATAACAATTTTGGGAAAGAAACTATTTATAAAATAATACTTGATTTTATTGTTTATTTCGATAAATAATACGTCATAACATGGAGGTCTCCCATACCACGTTAACACAACTACCCAAAGTCCAAGCCCTTGTTAAAATGGTTCTAAGTTGATAGTAGCAAAAGACTAAATTCAAAATTCACTTCCTATCATATTAAATAAAACGGAAAAAAAATCAAAAAAATAAATTGAATAAAGTTGTTGAATTTGTTATGCTGCTGTCTGTAGATCCTTACCTTGTTCATGAGATTGAGGATATGTGGACCAACACAGTGTTCACTGCTTATATAACCACAGACGGTTAAATCTGAGGACTGTACTATTTCTTGATTTCCAAATGTTTACTGTAAGGACAGTCTCTGATTCGTCTAGGTGGTAGTAATATCTTATCTATGATATAATTTGGTTAATTAATTAATGCATTTCCATAAGATTGCTAGGTTGTAACAGGATTCTGTTTTTTTGATAAAATGTAGACCTTTCATACGAAAATATGTTTTGCATTTCATAAAGCGGTGTAATTAGAGGCGTAAAATTTAGGCTATGGTCATGACGTTTGTCCTTAATAATGCAGCGCTGCACATGCATAAAATTGTTTATGACTGTACAGATGTATGTAGCATGTGAAAATATGATCAAATTTAGAGGAACTAGCAATTGCAATAATTTTACTAAAAATATTTAAGATTTGATAAATTCTTGTTTCAGTGTGTACAAAGACGCATACTACATGTATTACTACTATACCAAGGTTAAACTTTCTTGTCTTTTCAAACTTTCATAAATCAAAAACTATAAAAGACACAAACTGTAAATTTTCAGTATTTAGTGATGTGGCCTCAAGCAATTACAGCTTTTAATCTTTTTTGGAATTGTGTGATGTAAGTTTCTGATATAGGGAATAGTTAGAGATGACTAGATTTTTAAAACTTCAGTAATCAAACCATCTCTCGAATTTATCGCTGTCAGTGATTTTCTTACACGGATTTTTAATATTAACCATGTTTTCAATTACACTGATGGCTGCTGCCTGTGATGGCCAGTCAAGACAATCTAATTAAAATCATTTTCATTTTTCCAGGCAGTTGTTAATTGTGAAGCATGACATGGGGCATTGTCATCTTGGAATATAAATGGAGAACTTCCAAAATGTTTTGCAACGACTGGCCATAAATTTTGATCAAGAGTTTCAATATATTTCTCAGAGTTCATATTTCCAGATATTGGTAGTAGTGTTCCCACTACTGAGTATGTCTCACGTCCCCAAAACATAGCACTTATCCTCACATTGCGGCAAAGTACAGACAAAACACTCTGGTCGGGATGCTTCATCCTGAATTATCCATACATATAATCGGTTTTCATTTGATACATGTATCATGTTTTTTGTTGTTTTTTAAATCTTTTATTAAAATCAATATTCATCACAAACAATACATATTTTGATACAAATATCGTATAAATATATCTTCTGTGTAATTATCATAGGGTTTTACAGACATAAAAATTATTGTATATAAATCTATGATACAATATGATAATAGGTATTCATCATAAACAAT
>WFKH01006014.1:57902044-57927746 GCA_016163765.1 Magallana hongkongensis | reverse complement strand
TTGATCGTGACATCAAAAGAGTGCAACATCTCGAGTACTGCAGACAACGGGAGACCACAGATAGTTACCTTAAGGACATTATCACGTGGACTCGTGGCACCGGTAGAATAAGGATTTGATTCGTAGACTTGGGCAGTGATGTTTCTGATTTCAAAACTCTCTACTATCAGCACAGATTTACTTTTCTTTGATTTTAGATAAACTCTCCAAAGATCTCTTTCCAATTGTATGCAAAGAACTTCACCTCCCACCTTCTTATGTATGTATTCGTACATTTCGAAATCGCCAATTTTTTGGTTCTTGTCCATTTGAATTTCAGAGTTTTTAATATGTACAGGTTTGTTCATTGCGAACGACTGTGACAAAACGTTTTCAGATGCCATTTCAGCGTCACACATAGAGTTACCGTTATAACACAGTTGAACACAGGTGAACACAATTCAGGTAGACACTACGCTAGTGATGATTTAAATAAACAAAAGCACAAAGGAAATAAAGAAATCATCAAAATAAACATATATACACAAGTTTGAGTGAAATTCCAACACAGGTTCGAAAGCACAAAATGATCGCAAATCCAACATACACAAAATTATTTGCAAAATCCTTTTTGAAAAAAAAGATATTTGGTCAAAATACAGAGCAGGTAAGTTCGTGTCTTCTCATCTGTACGTCACGTGACCTTCTCCATGTATAATGTTAGCTATCTGAGTTTCATAAGAAAAAATACTTCCCTCCAATAACTGTGAACTTCATGATTTTTCATATTCCTACACTACTGAATACGGCGTTTTCTGTCGACTTCTGACACAGTGAGGATCTTCCTTATTAATGTCTGTTCATTCCATGAGAATGGAGTCTTCTTTGAATTATTCTTATAGAAAATACCTTGGGGGATTAAAATTATCCACAATTTCACTCAGAGTTTGTCTTTTATTCTTCCTCACTGTCCGAATCAAAATTATGTCACCCCTCTCACCAATCAAACTTTTTCTTTCACGGATGGAGCTCTTTTCCATACTTTCCCAATCAATATATTTTTTCACAAGCCTAGAAATGATAGACTTATCCACAGAAAATATTTCTGCCAATTTACATTGTTTTTCAACTTGAATATACAAATCTATATAGTCAGTTTTCTTTGCTCATGTGACATTTCTTGTCGTCTGCCCTCCATTGTTTACAATGACATCACTGGAGAGTTAAAACAAGGAGGACAACTGAAATTAGGTGCAATGGGAGATCATAACCAAAATATTTTTTCCAAGCATCATTGTTAATATAAAAAAATATAAAAAATAGAAATTTCAACTTTAAAAAGTACAGAAAATAAAAATGAGTAGAAAAAAGTTCGGGAAAAAGTTGCATCAATTATGGTACGTCACTGTACACGCCCCATTTATCGATTGGTCGAAACCTTCATCAGCCAAAGAAAAATGACGGACTGCACGAAATAATTATGATGATGTCAGACTCAAATTCTCATAGAAGACGATTTAGCTGTTTCTTGTATCTAACGCACTGATGTATATTAGCAATAATTTAGATACAATTACTTAGTTTTTACGGTCAATTTATTAAAACGAAAGATATGTAAATATAAACAATAAAATGCTTTCTTTGATGATTCACGCGGGTTATGAAGGAAGCGATAATTGCAGAATTTTTTTTTGTAACCCGCTAACGCTGGTTATGTATTTTTTCTGCAATGTCACCACCTTCATATCCCGCATGAATCACCAAAGAAAACATTTTATTGTTTAAATGTCGAAAAAAAGATAACCATTAAGAATAATGTAAGTATTTTAATAAATTGTAATGTTCATAACAAGAAAAAAGGTTTATTTATATTTAACAAAATGAAATCTGATCAGTTTATCCACAGAAGACGACATCGTACTCGGACTGTCGCCCTCCGGCTCCACGACAGGTAAATGTACTCTTGTGGTCGTCGTAGGCGTAGCTGTAGGCCTGGGGACAGGCATTCTTAAACGTCTGGGCGTATGAGAAGTTTGGACATGTCTGTGGCGTGTTATGTGCTCCACTACAGCAGTACCTGGGGTCGCCAAAGGCCAGGCATGCGCTCTTACAAGCCACGACTCCACCGGTCCCGTACAACTGCATTCCGCTCGGACAAATGGCGTTAACGTCGGTATAGCAGCCAGCAGAAGTGCAATAGTATGATCCCGATTGCCCTTCGGTAGTTCCGGCTCTGGGGCGCATGCTCATAGGAAGATTAAAACCATCAACCAAACTGATGTCGTAAAAGTCTTGGTTTCCGGCACCGTCAAAGGTGATTTCCGCAAGAGTGACGGGGGGCACGCCTCCTGCTCCGTTACAATGGAGTCGTCCTCCGCCACAGTCTCCGGTCTCACATCGAGATCCTCCACATCCGGTACGTCCCCACATTCTACCGGACCAGTGAGTTGGGAAGGATACACTGTGGCTTTGTCCATGAAAAAGTTTAAATCCGCCTTAAATTGCAGTTGAAAATTCTGATTGGTTAGATTTGATTGAATAATTGTTCATTGTAAATTTCATTATTATTATTATCATCATCATCATCATCATCATCATTATTATTAATATATTATTTTATAATCATATTACTTCAATTGTTAGGATTTGCGTTTTCATATTAATTATTTTTTTTCTGCCCGACCTTGATCAGGATTACTGTTGCCGAGGATTCCGACCCAGATTTCTTTGTTACAGTTGTTCCTGTAATGGATTCTGTGTCCGCTGCAGACAGCGACCAACGCCAGAAAAACCAAGGACTTCATGGCTATCTGATGTGGAATATTAATTTTCATAAAATGTGACAGGATATCAGTACTCCATTTCCTATTTTTTACATGAAATTGATTTGAAGAATCTAAGAACTTAAGATAAAAAAAAATGATGAACTGTTTAATATAAAACCGTATCTAATTAATGGTTCTTCGATTGTTGTAAGAAAAGAGCTAGTTATGCTACATGTAGTTATTTTATAGGACCTAAGAACGTCATGTGTTGAGATAAACGTTAGACCTTATCTAGAAATTGTTCACCTAGGAACCTAAAACTAGATCCTTCTCGTTCTTCGTACTTCATGTAATTAGATGTAACTCAAAGTTGCACAATGCAAACATGTATTTAAAATAGAAGCATTGCATCCAGTTGTTTTTAATAAAATCATTAGTACGTGTCTACCCCCTAAGCTGAAATTTGATTTATGGCATATTTCAAATGTTTTTGAATATAAACACATTATCATCATGGTTATAAGAATGATAACTAAGTTAGTAATATAACTTTATAAAATCATTTTCATTTTAATATAGTGTTTTCCGAAAAAATGTACATCGTAAATATGATATGTAATGGTTAAAATTATACGTGTTATTTGCGGAATCGGGTACCGTATTTTTTACCTGTGTTTATTCTATTTATAGAGTTTCTGTTCAGCGCAAATTCCTTTTTTTTTTTAGAGATTATGTTTCTTAAAACTTATTAAAAATATCTTCTGAACATTTATCTAGTTGTTTTCTATTTTATTATGATAATCAGCAAAGTGAGACTAATTTGTGAAATTATTTATTTACTTATTATAATGTTTGAGATTTAAACTAGTTTAACAAGTTTATACGGAGTCTCACTTCACTGACGCCCTTGAGAGTGTTCAGGTGTGAAACTTGTGTGAGTTATACCTTGCATTATTTACGTCATACCTTATGCAAGTGCGTAGTCTACTACTTATTGACTGGGTGTGGCACCGCCGCCATATATTGGAGTAGCTCATTGCCAATAAATTTAATATTTAATTGAAATAAAGAACTTCAACAATAGAAAGCAATCTTATCTATTACAGAAAATTATAACATTGCATTGTAAAACTTGAGCATTGACAAATCATAAAAATATATGCAATACTTAATTTGCATTAAAATACATTCAAATAAGATTTATCTGAAGAAAGTCTGGCACATTTTGTTTTAAACCATCAAATTTAAGAAAAGAATAAATCTTTGGATTTTTTAAATACTTTAACTGTATCAAAAGACTTAGATCAAAATTTATTTCCTATCATATCAAATAAAACGTAAAAAAAAAAAAAATAAAATTATAAAATGAATAAACAAAAAATATAAAGTTTTCGAAGGTTTTTTTTAAAGTTGTGGTCGGTGGATCCTTACCTTGTTCATGAGATTGAGGATATGTGGAACAACATAGTGTTCGGTGCTTATATCCTCAAAGACGGTTAAATCTGAGGACTGTACTTTTTCTTTATCTCCAAAATGTTAACTGTAAGGACAGTCTCAGCTTCGTCTTGGTGGTAGTAATATCTTATCTATGATTTTATACATATATCAAGAGCAAATCAAAGTATGTTGAACAATTTATTAAACCTAAACATGAAAATACTTTACAATTATTCAACACCAACAAAAGCACAAAAATAAATCTACTGACAAAGCATAGATTAAAAACATCACACAAAATACAACATATTTGGCCTTCTCGGGGGCTACTCACATATAAAATTGAAAACTTCTGGGTTGACACCATCAGGATATTATTAGCTGTAACTTAAGAAACCCGGGTTGACACCGTCGGATTAATAATGGTTCCCGGGTTGACACCATCGGGATTTAAGGAGTAGTTCCCGGGTTGACACCATCGGGATTTAAGGAATGGAACTTGGGTTGACACCATCAGGTTTAAATGCAGAGACCCGGGTTGACACCATCGGGTATATATAACTAGTTACATAATACATAAAAATTTATCTGAATTGGGGGTTATCAGGCCAAAACGAATAAACATCATATTGTAGTGGATATTAATAATTGATGTGAGTGATGCTCCCAAGAAGATAAAATTTACAATAATTACAATGAGCACATTTTTGTTTGTGCAGACTTGATAGTATTTTGATTGATTCTAATGTACCTTGTATAACAGTTTGAATTCAAGCGACCTAATGACTGAACTATGTGATCTTGAACACCCACGGCAGCAGCAGTAGTGGCTGCCCCAATTCTGAAGGAATGCCCAGAATACCTTGCCTCATCAAACCCTAACCAACAGAGGATTTGTTTCACATGAAAAAGGAAAAATTGCCTTGACATTGGGTTACCTTTGTCATCAATAAATAAAGCAGCATGATCTTGAGTGTGACAAAGGTTCAAGCGTCTATCGAGATACATTTTCATAGTTTTAACTGGATTTAAATAGGAATTCTCAAAAATTTTAATGTCAATCCAATGTCGAAAGGGATCTGTTTTTGGTGAATTCAACCTCAAGATATAAAAAGACTCGTCCTCTGAAAATGTAACATCTTGTATAATTAAAAAATCTTTTTCCTTGTGAACATTTGTTGTAAATTCTCCACATCTTAGGAAACCAAAATAAACCCCTTTTTACATATACAGTCAAACATGAGATCTAACATTGGTGAAAAAATACCTTTGTTCTGGCAATCACACATCTGAGACAAAATTGAAAAAGTGATTGGTAATCTCTTTGGTCTAATGTTGCATTGTTACTTTTTACACCACGTAAGACACAATGAAGCCACTCAAAATCTTTAAACATAAGACATTGGCCATCTTTCAGGTAAAAAAAACGTACACCAGCAAGATAAGTTTTGATTGTTTCATACCTTAATTTTAACATAAGTTGGCAATGGGATACGAAATACACAAGGATGTCTTCATTTATCACAGGTAATTTATCAAAGGCTAAACACATTCGAGACATCAATAGAAACCTTAAAAAACAGTCTAGTCCTGCTTTGTATGTTGCTGCAGTGCTGGACTCAATTAGGCATCAATTAAATGTTCGGCATGGTTCTTCAGATCGCGATGAGGCTCGAATATGCTGGGCATGGTTTCGGTAAAGTGTCGGCTTGTGAGGCCAGATGACGGAAGCAATCCATCTGAAATCGAAACAAGGCATCAGCAATACAGTTTTTAACACCACTTATATGTCGAGCAAGGATAATAAAATTGTTTTTTGCTGAACATAGAGTTAGTTTCCGCATAAACTTCATGATTAAGGTATTTTTTAACGCCCTTTGTTAATGATGTGAACTGTCGCTTCGTTGTCACAGTTGAAGACAATTCTTAAACCAGACCACTGTGCCCCCCAGAGCACAGACGCGAGGACGATAGGATAGAGCTCGAATAAAGCCATTGATAGGGATTGGTCTTCCGAGGTCAGTTCTTCGGGAAAACAACCTTGAAACCACTGATTTTTAAAAATCCCTCCAAAAGCCGTATCCGTGGCGTCTGTGAACAGATGAAGATCGGTGGCATCTGTGGTAGCATTATCCAAGAAAAATGATCTTCCGTTCCATCCTTCCAGGAATTTGGACCACATGTGCAGGTCAAGTCTACACTCTGAATTCAAGGCGACGTAATGGTGTAATTCCCGAGCTTTGGTGGAAAGCGAAATAAGATAAGACACAGACGATCTACCAGGAAGGACCACACGACTGGCAAAATTTAGATGACCGAGAAGACTAAGTAATTCATGTTTCATGCAGGATTTCCTTGTAGAAAATTGCTGTACCAGTTGAGATATTCTGACCAATTTTTCTTCTGGTAACCTCGCCTCCATCCTGTCGGTATCCAAGATAATTCCAAGGTATTCTAGTTCTGTAGATGGTCCCATCGTTTTCTTAATTGATAATGGGATACCAAGTTTAGCGAATACATAGTGAACTAAGGGCATAGTTCGTGTTGCTTCAAAGTCTGGTGAATCAATTGTTAAGAAATCATCCAGTAAATGAAGAATGTTTGAAATTCCATAATTTTCCTGCAAAATCCAACATAACACAGATGATAGTTAGTCAAATATTTTTTGGGCTTGATCGGCTACCAAAGACTAGCCTAGTGAAAAAATAATATTTGTTGTTGTTTTTAATCCCATGATATGGCCACAATGAAGGATGAATTGGAATAAGTTTGAAAGCGTCCATTATATAAGCTTTACACAGCCAGCTTCTTTTACCCAAAAATTGGATTATTCGCACTGCATGATCTATAGTCACATATTGTAACGAAAAATCCTCTTTGTTAATGAGTTGGTTTAAACTTGAATGATCCAGGTTATTGTGTGGAGCTGACATATCCACTATCAAACCCTTCTTTTTAGAGTATTTACTTTGTGCTAGTCCTATGGGGTTGATACGGCAAATTTCAAAAGGTATCTCCTCATACGGTCCAATGAGATAACTCTTATTAAGTTCATCGTCTATTAACCGAGTAATTGTGTCTGGATCATGCCTTGCCGATAAAAGATTTTTACATTCTAAAGATATGGTGGGTAGGGGATTAATTCCTTTGTGGAATCCTTCTGTCAAACTTTTAATGAGAAATTCAAAAATGATTGGTCGGAATAATGTTTCAGTTCCTCTTTCAGCACAGATATTTTTATAGACGATGACACACCTGACTGAGAATTAACCCCGCTTAATGTTTGGAACGTCCTTGACTGTCTGATTCTCGACCTTTTCTTTGAATCGGTATAGTGGAGTTGTTCTTGGATGTTGTCATAGGGCAAAATCCAGCAGTATGGCTAATGCTATTACATATGTAGCATGCAGAAGGACGCAAGTTTGCAAATATGTTGCAAAAAAGAGTGTTATCCCTAACAGACCAGTCTACAGGTATGTTTGAGTACTTCAAATGTGCTGCTGCTCCTGCTGAAAGGGGTTTTATGGCATTCATAAAAGCCCTAACTGCCATAGCGATTAGACATGTCTACAATGTCTCTCTCATACAAGTCCAGCTCCTCTCTTCTCTGCGGGTAGGTTTGGCACATGATATTTTTGTAAATGCCAAACGCATAGATGAATTCTGATATTGACAGGCTTCTATAAAGTCTTGGGTCTTTTTCCGGTTTCTCTTCTCCACATTTCATTTCCCTGTCCCTGAGAGAAATGGCGTTGGTCGTTGGTATCAGGAGCTGTGCTAGGTTTACGTCTTTGCCTTCAATAATGGCTTTACGAATCGAAGGGGACACAGTTTTCACGAAGGGCAATGATTCAATTGCATAACCAAACTTAGTTTTCTGAAGAAAGCTTGACCTACCCTCGACACTTCGGCTTGGATTCTGTAGAGCGGATTGTAGAGTGAAGCCATCGTGATAATCGTCCTTGGGCCTCTGCTGATCCTGTGCGAGCGATCGTCCCGTATCCACTGCATTAGAACTCGTTGCTTGATCGCTGTTCACTTTACTCGATACGATCGTTAGTTCCTCTTGAAGCTTAGAAACTGTTTCCGTGAGAGTTGAAATCGTTTGCATAAGCCGCCATCTTGGTATGCGTTACTCGAGCCCGATGCTAAATCTTCAGGGTGATCATCAACGCGACTACGAAAAAGGGTCAGGTCCTTCACCTTCTTTAAAAGCACACTCTTTTTGTCGGATTGACGAAAAGTAAAATTATTCCTTCTCAACTCCTCTCTGAGTTTTTCGACAGTCCAGTTCTCGGGTCTGTTAAGATCGTACGGGGCACCTGCACTAGTTACGTTAGTAGATCTCGCTCGTGCACTACGGCGGTCTGCCATGGTAAATTCCGTGGAATTAATAGAAACTGGTAATGGACTGCAATGATTAGGTCCACAATTCGTAACGCTGGTCAAAGGTTTGGAAAAATAATAATTAAAATCACGATGCGTATGCTTAGCAAGGGTCCAGACAAAGGAATGATGCTACACGTAGCTACTGAAACTTGATACAGCTTAGATAAGAGAATCACTTGGCAACTGACCACCAGAGATGCAGCTGCCCATTACGCAATGCATTACCTAATTTGGACGTGGAATTTAGGTATCTGCAATAATTAGGGACCCACTGTCTGGTCTAAAAATAACTACTTACAGAGTGACCATCATGCTTGTTTGCATATAAAGTATATAACAAAAATCCTACATTGTTGACTATAAAAATAAAACCCAGCAATGGTTGTTTAAACCTAAATACATGTAGACTACACAATACATGAAGAATGAAAATATACACATGAAAATATTGGTTTATATGTATAAACAAAATTTTTTATACATAAAAAATAACATATAATCTGTGGTAAATTAATTGTTTTATTTCCATGTTTGCTAGGTTGTAACAGGATTCTGTTTTTTATGAAATGTAGACCTTTCATACTAAAATATGTTAGGCTAAAATTTGTAATACAAAGCCGTCCTGGGATTTGAAATCTGTGTCATTGCGTAGTTCAGGACAAGTTATATCAAACGTTTGATAGAATATTACGCTTGTATTCACTTTATCACAGCACAATGTTTTTGAGTGGATTAATTTTATAATGTTTCATATAAATACATAATTACACATAAAAATAGTTTTATACTTTTAAAATATACAAATTGACGATTATTTTGTGTTTTATGGGTTTTTGTTGCTATTGCCCTTTCCATATTATTTTTGGAAAAGGGACTTAAAAAATAAACTGTATGCTAACATACCGAGTTAATTGAAATAGGATTTCATATTGAATCACCAAACTTCTTAGGGCATTAATTTTAATGCGGTCGCCATAAGACAGTCGTATCACCATGCGGCACGGTGTATCCGTGTGAGCGTCCGGTATCTGTCAGCATAATTAATGTACACAGGTTGTTGTAGCAAGGAAAAGAATCTTTGATATTTTCAAGTCAATTGTCTTGGTTAGAAAGTTTTTGGTTTTAAAATCCTGTTAGCAAAATACAGATACAGTTATTTAGGTCAAAGGTACTTGCGGACAGGTGCATGATTTATCCTTTCTTCTCCTTTTTGAACTCTTTTCATTTTATCTCAAATTATATTAAATAGATTTTGTCTCATTCCTACTCTCTATATATTCACTTCATATGCATGGCTTAAATCGAAAATCAGAATTATTCTCATACCTTATAAAAATGTAAAAATAATACATGGAATACATCGATATGATTTTTTACACTGTCTGAAAAGAGTAAAGGGAGCAGTTGCTATAGCATTGCATTTCTGTCTGTGATTATAATAATAAGGACGATTGACAAAATGAAGGGGGAGGGGCAGGTACCCTGCCCCCCCCCCCCCAAAGCTCCGTTGCTGCGAGCCTAGAAGACTAACTGAATATTCATTTTCGCTAGGGAAGATAGTTGGCATAAAGGAATTAAAGTTAATTAGTTAACATAATCGATTTGGGGTCGAAACTATACTTTACATACGATTTGAATTGATTTTATGAAATTTGAATGATTGTCAAAATGAGGTTTTTTTCTGGTGAATTGTCTCTTTGCTTATTTTTTATTTACACTCACCCAGTAAATTAAAATTGTTCACCAGCGCACATGCGAGTTAAACTTGATATAGTATAGTGCATCATCAATATGTTGACATTTGGCTTGTATATACTAGACTCGTCAGTGTATCTGAGGCTTGACATTCTTAAAATCATGTTATTTATTGTAAACTGTTTAGAAGAAAAACAAAACATTAATCTTTCAATAACTGTGGGATTGAGGCCATGTTAAAAGTTTAAGCTACAATACGACAAATATTGCATAGATTATACAGTTCATCTGACACGATTGCTAAAATGAGAGTTACAGTTCTTGGGATGCACACCAGACCAACCATCCTCTCCCGAGTTAATAATGACGCAGATGTCGAAAAACAACTCTTCTTATCTGTTGAAATAGAACAATTCATTGTACGTGTATCTATAAGTATATACACATTTATCAATCATCTAGGTCATCAAGTTGAGTAAGAACAGGGACAAGGAAAGTGTCCCGCCGTGATCGAATTTCTCTCCGGCCGCACTTGACTGGTGACGTCTTTAAAAAAGCTAGTAGGTGGTGATGAATCAGGACGCGAGGAGGGTATTTTCTCCTCTTTCAAGAAGCACCCCCTCCACCCTCTCCCCTCCCCCAGCCCCAATCAAACACCCGTAATTTTAACATGTATTAAGAAAGAAAAACAACATTAGATCCATGTGCAACATCGCTCACATGAGAAACAGTGTCTAACTGTGACACAAGTGTCTAACTCGCTTTAATATCTTCATATGTATTAATAATATCAAAACGGGTCTTAATACACATTTAATCCAAGCACTAAGATAATTTATTTATACAAATTGAATATAACAATTACTAAGAAGCTTAAACAGTTAGTCAATTCTGATCGTTAAATA
Source organism: Magallana hongkongensis (assembly GCA_016163765.1). NCBI lineage: Eukaryota > Metazoa > Mollusca > Bivalvia > Ostreida > Ostreidae > Magallana > Magallana hongkongensis. The sequence continues at coordinate 57,916,576 of WFKH01006014.1, read as the reverse complement.
AATGACGGTATACCATATACTTCTGAAGAATTTTATCTCTTTTATTCAATTTAAAAAATATATATATAGCCCCAGCTCGAGATGCTGACGCTGTAAGCAGTGGTGCTCTTTGTCAAAAAAAATGTGGAAAGACAGAATTTTATTTTATTGGACATGCATATTTCGAAAGAGAGTATGTCGGAAAATGGAGGTGTCCAGTACCTCCATAATAGTCGTGCCACACTTAAGTTAGTTTTTTAAAATATTCTTTTCCTAACCTATTAATAAAGATTCATGTGAATTAATGGTAAATACAATGCAAATCATTTCTTTAAAAACTGACATAATTACAGAAATTAAATATTTTTAACAAATCTTTTTATAAATGCATTTTTTGGTCTAAATTTCCTCAAAATAATTGCAAATAATGTAATTTGGAGTTTAAATGGAGCAAGGTATCTTGTTTGATCATTATTTAAGATCAGAAGGCAAAAAAGTGCCCGCCCTATGAGAGATAAAATGGATGGGACAAAAAGGTATGGGTAGCATACCTCATGTAGAACACTGTTACCTTTTCAACTTTCTAAAGGCTTGTGCAAATTGTACTGAAAATTTACCATTAAGATAAAATATAACAATTTTATTTGATCATACAATTGATACATCAGTCATGGACTGTGTACAGTTTATCCAAGGAACCCTCCGGGAAATACTGAAACGAAAAAAGACATTTCAAGAAATATTTGTTTGCAATTAAATGTACTAACATATTTAAAAAAATTAAATTTTAATAAATCAAATACTTACAATGTATATATAAATAAACTATTAGAATATGCTTAAAATAAAATGATTTATGAGATTTTATTCAAATCACTTTTTAGAGCATTGATTTTATTTTGTTGACAGCTAATTTTCCAATTTTTGTGTTTGATATACATGTAAATGAAAGACCATGATATTGTTTCATTTAGGACAACTGCTATTGCCTATTGTCGAGATCTAAGAGATGCCGCGGCCATTATTCTCCAAAATACTATGAATGTCATCAGTAAATATAGACACCCCATTTTTTCTCGAATCACAGGGGTTTTTTTTAAACTAGCAAAAAAAAAAAAAAACAACAACAACAAAAACTGAATGATGGAAGAACTATCCCTCTACTTTTTCGAGAGGAAGTTGAAAATTATAAGGAAAATTAATATAATAAACATTATTATATACGTTTTAGGGTACTACGCATTAACCCCCCCCCCCCCCCCCCCCGGATTAGAATTTTTAGGATTTAAAAGGTTGATGCAATGTTTATTTTTAATTATGAATTTTTGGTTTTCTTTTTGTCACTACGCAGCCCCTCCCCGGATTAGGATTTTGAAGATTGGCGCAGTGGGTGTTTTTTAATGTCAAGTCTTCCCCACCCCACTTTCAAAAAACTTCAGAACGTAAAAAGTTACTAGTAAACTACACAGGTGCTTGAGGACGGGACCGACCACCCCCACCCCCTTCCATTCCTCCCACCCCCAAGTATCAAGACCCCCGAGACTTAACTCATTTTTTCTTTAAATTATCCTTTTATGACATATTTATAATCTAATGTATACATTCATTGCACAAAATTACTTAAAACAAAAATTTTGAAAAAAAATCATCCCCTCTATATATAATACAACAAGGTTGCTAACTTCGTCTGCCAGCCGAGAGGTACTGCCGATGAATGCTGTCAAACTACATCTACCGGTAAAAACGGTAAAAACAAGTCGTAGCCCGGTAATTCCCTGCATTGAATATCTGCATGTCATGCCCATGTAATTACATTTATTGGGTAAATTGGGTCAATTTTCACCGACAAGTTGCAAGTTTTTGAACCGATCCATCTTCAACCAACGGAAGTGAGGTTTTATCGCAAGAGAGATAACTCGCTCATAAACAGAAAAGTTCCGCATGTACACGAAACAATGAAAAGGTAAGAGATTTACCATGGAAAAGTCAAAAAAATATAATTCATTAGAAGTATGGATTCTAAAGATGCCGCGAAGGACTGAAAACTTTTTTATCGTCTCGAGTACTGAAAATTTCTGAAAGAAGGCACTCATACTACAATAAAAGACATAAAAGGAAATAATGAAATTAATGTTACGAGTTATGATCTTTCTTGCGGTAAAACCTCACTTCCGTTGGTTGAAGATGGATCGGTTCAAAAATTGCAACTTGTCGGTGAAAATTGACCCAATTTACCCAATAAATGTCATAAAAGGATATTTTAAAGAAAAATGAGTTAAATCACAGGGATCTAGATACTTGGGGGTGGGGGGATGGAAGGGGGAGGGGGAGGGGGGTTGGTCCTGTGGTAAACTATGCAGATTTCACGTCTTAGTTCCAGTCAAACGATATAGAGCTCAGAGTGGCTGTAACAATTACCTCCCTATGATATTTTCATTGTGTTTTCTTATATTAAATAGACATAAAGTGTAATATAAATTATCGTATATACACTATATGTAATTACCATTAAAATTAAAAAGAATATCATGATACATTTTTTTTTACTAAATACCTAAGTGAAGTGCATTTCACATTCCGGAAAACAAAACTACCGGGGTTACAGCCGTCTAAATAACCTACTTCGCCCAGAGCTCTACAGAGGAAACGATCAGGAAATTATGAGATGCTGGTAGTTCTTGTTATTGTGTACGGAAGCGTATTAGTGCCACATCGACACTTTTTTTCGTTTTGTACACTTAAATGTGTAAATTTTACATTTTAATGTGTAAAATTTACACTTTAATCTGTAATTTTACAGATGTGTAAAATTTACACTTTAATGTGTAAAAAATAAAAAAAAAAGTGTCAAAGTGGCGCTAATACGCTTTCGTAATTGTGAATGTTGCAGAATAAGCTCCTTGGTCTCGAAATGTTGTTTGAAATATAAAATATTTAATTAAAAAACAACATTTCTCGATCTCGAAGGTTAATAGTATTCTGCAACATTCTTTATTTTTGAAATACATTTTGTTAGTAGTAAGACTTTAAGTTAATATATATTGACCTGGACCGGGTCCGGCTCCGGGAAAGCCGGCTCCTGGAAAGCCGGCTCCAGGGAAGAATGGCCCCGGAGCAGGGAATGGATTAAAGAATCCTGGGTTGAAGTTGGTCTGGATAGGGTAGGGTAAAACGACCGGAAGAGGTGGGCGCCGGAATTGGTTAAAGATGAACGGAAGTGCCAGTCCCGCCAGGAAAGCGCCCCCTGTGCCGATGTTGCCGAAGCCTGTCGTCTGCGCAGTTGTCATTGCCATCACGGACATGAAGATCAATACAACAAGATTTCTGGTCAACATGGTCGTCTAAAAACAGAGCATTATTTTACTTGCAGGCTAACATATTTGATGAGTAGGTTGTAACAGCGAGCGACGTAAAATCACACTACATGTATAGAAATAATACGGCTAATGGTCGAAACATTTGGTATCACATCTGACTTTTCCTTACTTGATTGGGTTTCATCCTAAATTTAGAATTAAAGTTCAGCAGTATGTTTTTCGGAGTTACCCCACTCACAATCACCGTAGAAACATTAAAGAGCGCGTCATAGTCGGACGTAATCATGAAGAAACATTTTTATCATGTATGAAAAGATTTCATTTTAATTTCAACTTTCCTTTAAAATAGATAACGGTTTCTCGCTTAATATTTACATGTGGTTGTCATGCCTAGAGTTTAAGCCTCATATGATATACTTGTACATCTTTTTACTTTGGGACAATGAAATTTTATCCGTAGAGATGAACAACCGCACTTTGCTGCCGTTCATTGTATTGATGATTTTTATGTGTTTTTAATTTTAAAGTTGTCATAAGTTTATCAAATTGTCAAAAAATATGACATTTTTCAATGGCCTCACCGTGAAAAATTAATTCTGAATTTTAACGTTTTGATAGAGTAATAAAGAACACGTCTGTGTAATGATAATGTAATGATAATTTATTGATAATTTATTAATTGCAATTTGTAATTTTTGTGCCAGCTTTCTCTCTTTTAAAGATTGAAAATTCCGTAAATTTGTAACATCATATGTAAAATATACCACAGGTAGATCAATTGGCATTCCAACTAAAGAAGTAAAGGATTCTATTTTCATCATGCATCGCCCAATCACAAAGGAGAGGAAGTGCTCAGTCCGCAGATTGTTAACCATTTATAACTCTGAGAGACCGTTATCAATGACTACATTAACACATATATAGCACCGCAGAGAATAATGCACAAACCCCAAAGTCACATATAATTGATTGTGTATAATAGGCATCTGAATGCCTAAAAAGAAACGTTCATTTGAGTTGCACATGGGACATGTACATGTACCTTAATTTTGTCAACAGTCACGTGATATGGACCTTTCAAAGTCAGTCAAAAAAGGGTCGTAATTTGGAATTTATATCTCTATTTACGTTCAGTTTATTAGTTGCATTTAAGATATATTTTTTTCTATTCTTATAGAAGATACCGAGATAATTTTTTTTATATATAAATCTTTAAAAACCAGATGTACTTTTCACATGGTCGTATTTTAACTTTTATAACCAATGATTGTCAGTGGTCATAAAGACAATGGCATGCAAAGTACTAACGTACAAGTATTTATATGATGTGTGTACGAAGTAGGATAGACAGGGACTGTGAGTCATACACAGGACTGTAGCGGTACTGACAATAAAGTTGTCGTCCCTGACAGGACCCAAGGGTGACAGTGATAAATGGCCGATGAACCGCGCTGTCTGTCAATGGACGATTTCCAATGTCCAATCACACGGCCAGTGTCCTAACTCTCGGCGATCTCTCTGTCTATCTGTCCATGCTTTATTGAAACATTATTTTTATCTAATTAAGATAGTGGTCAAGATTGTTACGGCTTTTACATTCGGACAATTTATCCGTAGAATTATTTATAGTAAATGACTTCTATGGAAAATGGTATTGATTATTCATCGATAAAATGATTGGTTTTTTTTAATTTTAAATCGTCGTACTTATTGTGAACTCTAAGCGAAAAGAGGCTAATTTTCGACAAAAACATTTACATGTATTTTATTTTCATTACAACTATCAATTTGGTCAGAGAATTAAATATTAAGATCATTCGTTTATTTACATGCATGCTATGAATGCATTTCTGTTATCTAATTTCAAATTTCAGTTATATGCTTTTACCAAAATATTGGTAGCTGGGGATGAGTGGATACAAGTTAAAAAAGGGTTAAAGTGTACAATGAATAAAATGCTGACATATAATGAACTCAAAGCCTAATTGTAACAGCTACATGATTCTCACCACATCGCCGAAAAGGTGGCGCAGTGGAATTTGGGTCCAGTTGGAGCGCTGGATTACGCTATTTAAGAATATGATACCGGTAATAATACAAAACAGCATATATTGCGTAGGAATGAATCATTTTTTTATCATAAGAAATTCAACCATTAAAATCAACAGTTTAGTTATTTTAATTAGATATTTATATTTTACACATTGACAAAATATTTGCCTCTGTGCCTTATGCACGATATGCACTTTTCCTAGGTAAGTATTTAGAGGATAATTTAATTTAAGCACGTATAGAAATAAAAATTTTAATTAATCTTGCAGTTATTTCCTTTGATACTTTTATAGAAACTTTATTCTAAAGCAAATTATTGATTCAAAAAAGCACATATCCGAGTATTACGTAATTACATGTAAATAGTTACATGTACGTTAAATGGATTCAAACAAACATATACTAATTGAGACACATTTGTTATGACATAAAACACAACTAATAAGAATCTCTTTAATAAAAACTAAAAACTATTACATGTAGAAAATATCAGACAAACATTTATTGGGATTTTTTTTAAACACAGGATAAAGGAGGGTGCAAGTCAAACACACACATACGGGGATTTAAATGACAAACTGATGGATCATTACTTTTTATCAGTACGTAGGCACAGAGGTTGAGGAGGATGGCCCCAGGGGAAGTACTAGGGTGTCGCACTACCTACCTTGAGTGTACACTTCCCAGCGGACCTGAAGGCAACTGGTTCTAGGGATCATGATCGATGTTTATATGCCATAAATAAGATTATACTTAACGCGCACTTGGCAATATCTTGAGAACGTATATACATATGTAAATGTATGAATTCATGCCCTGCTGGACTTGGGTGTCCTACTGTGTGTAATCAACAGACCACAAACAACCTGGCAATAAGGAATTCTCTCGCCACAGACGTTGTCTTTATGCATTTTGCGCACCAGTTGCTGTCTACTTAGCAATGCGTAGGACATATCGGGATTATTCAATATTAACGTTGGTAATACTTAAACTTTAAAAAAATATATACTTCTCACTGAAAGGAAGAGAGTGTTTACGTCTGTAATATTACTTATTTGTAACCTAGAAACTCGATCCCTGGACTTCATCTTTTTTTTAAAGAAAAATTTTTGGGACCCCAAAAATAAAAACTCTATGAAAATGCTTTTGGGGGCTATGACATAACTATATTACATAAATGTATACATATTAAACTTATCCAGTTCATTTTCAAGGTAAAGCTGTATGGTTAACTTTTTTTTAACCAATGAAAATGCTGATAGATATAACTCGTTCCTGGTCATTTTATTTTTAATGGAATTTTTAAAATAAGTTTTCAATATATTCGATTAGTGCTTACTATCTATTGAAGATATATTACTTTAGTCAGGTACTCTTTACAAAATTGCGCTGAAAAATATAGTTCTATTCATGATCAGCAGATACAACATTACAACAAACGTTTAGAATATCGATGTATATGCAATACATGGAAAAAACAAAATAAATGTAAAATTATTTTAAAAAATCACCTTTCCCGAAGAATTGTAAATATGAAGTATTCACATTCCTACGCTAGCTGCCTCCTCAGTCTGTTTCACGAAAATATAGGTCATTCTTTGATTGACAATTTATTGCTTATATTACTTTCATGATTATTGTTCGTTTATTTTTACACAATCGCTTTTAATTATTTATTGTGTGGAGTGTGTGTTTTTTTTGTTTTTTTTTAATGACGGAATGGTTATGCAATACCTGTACCATATTTCTGACGTTAGACTGGTGGTAGTATTTGGCTATTTACTTCGTACGGACATGAAGAAATATATACGCCAGTTTCTTAAAGTGGCACTTTGACTCAAAATAGATGTTTTACTTTTTGATTATGACAACGGAAATAAGAAGAGTTATTCGAAATTTCATCATACGGAAGGTTTCACGCATAATAAGTCATCACTTATCAATTTACAAGTCATTAAAACTCATCCGGAAATTGCACATGTAAACAAACCGAGTTGTGTTGGACATTGGTTTAGTGTCACGTGATTGCGATTTCTGTCTAAAAATAGTTACAGCGGGATTGACACACAGAAAAAAGAATTTGAATTTGAAGCTATTCGATGTCTGTGGTAAGAAATATGCATTAATAGAGAATGCATCTTAATAAATATATAGTTCTTGAAGACATCGTGTTTCAATGAGAGGCTTCTGGCTCATGATGTATGCCACGCTGCAGTATTTACATTCCCCTGCGCTTGCGTGGCTATGAAGCGGAAGAAAAACTCAATATTTTCGTGTTGGCCCAACGCTTAATTCTATTTTTCTCTTTTTAATTTGATTTATTTACTTTTGAACACCGTAATTTTTCAAAAGTTCATCTTTTCATATGATATATAAAATATGTGGAAATCGTGTAAAAATTCGATATTTGCTAAATCATGGGTTTGTGCGTCACCATGTCTCTTTAACAAGTTCATTGATTTTAACTTAGAGATCGGCTAAGCACAGTGAAAATTAAAGTAATTTGAAAGTAATATATCTTGGATATAGGTTAATCCATATCTATTCTTGTCAAATATGATATTAATGATTCTTTTAATGAACTGATAATCGTACATACAATACGAATTTGTCGTTTTTTTATTTGATCACGTAAAGACCGATGAGATGTGTATAGTCAAGAGTCAATAAGAATATACACTACAATGCAATCAGTATAGACTCGTTTAATGTGCGCTTGAATCGTTACATCGGTAAAAAACCAGAAATATTAAAACTTTACAACCTCCTTAAAAGACAACAGATCCATTTTAAACGTTTTCAGCTACACATACAATTACGTTTGCAAAGGGTCTTTAGCTTTTTATCGATTTATTGCAATTCGAAAGATTTCAATTCAATTTTCAGAAACATCCTAACAAAGACCCAATTTTTGCACGATGGAGATTTTCTCTTCACAGTAAACTAGTAAAACTATTTCGAGTAAAAAAAGTGGTAGAAATTTTCGTCTAGTAGGTAACGGTACAAGAAACATTTTTTTAATTTCTATTTCTTAGACATGTGATTCAAAATTACATGGTTTGGGGGTTAATAATTGTTTGCCATTTTCATGCATATAGAGTATGATTATACGGCACCCAACCCGTACGTTTAGGTGGCACGGGACAGACTTTTATTATACAATTTACTGTAGCCAAGGGATGTCTGTCTTCAAAACTCTGTAACTAGAAGTTCCTCAGTTCCCATTCCACACAAATTGCTGTAACTCACTCCTTATAGAGCCTATAACCAATTTTTGAAGAAATTACTAGTCAAAACGTGTAAAGTTTTCTACATTGTGGTTTTCTGAGTTTTCGAACCTTACACATTTTGCCATTTTTCATGATTATTCAGCTTTGTAGACCTGCTCCAGCTAATTCCCTGCAAAAGGTTGACAATCCGGACCATGTGCATGTCACATCTTTACATGTCAGAAACTTACTGGCTTTGTCCCATCCACCTTCTTTTCGTGTTATTTTACCTCCCGTCTGTAACTTGCTATTTCACCGTGTAAAGTCAACACTACAGTTATAGCCGCAAGTTTCGCATTTTACTTCTGATTCTCATGTTTTTAACATTAGGGACCTACATATTGCATACCAATTTCAAAAGGAGACATCCCTCTAACTAATGATAATTATCAAAAATCATTTTATGAATTTTAGCAACACTCATATGCCTTCAAGTACAGTATTTCTCAATTTTACAAAAAATATTTATCCGAAACTGTCCCTTGCTACCTTACGGGTTAAATTTAATGTCTGACCAATTAGACAAGTTGAACGTAAAATGAATTCCAGCGACGAATACAAGTTTTAGTATGTCGAGGGTCAAACACTTATTCTATAGTAAAATAATTGTATACGAGTTATAAAGCTTTTACTACCATTTTCGGCGATTGCCCTAACATGTATATCTCCATTCTAAGATCAACATTCACAAACGCAAACAATGTACCCAAACAGATAATGATCGTTTTATGAATGTGTTTATTGCCAACATAAACAATGGTGATGAGCGTGAGATGGATCTGATTCTATGGCGATGTGTGTGCTGAGCGGCGCTTGTCCTGCTCTCATTCCGCTTCTTCTTCTTTACGATGTGAGTCAATTAAAGTAGCGATGATTGGAAATAAATAACCTGTAAATACAAAGAATGAATGTTAAGTTACTGCAGGATGTTTAAACAAATTGATCTTCATTTCAAAAACACATGGTATTTAACACGGGGAAAAAAATAAACACTCTTTAAAAAACCAGCAGTAATTGAGGTTTACAAATAAAATCTGTTGAGCTTACATGATGGTGATTCTTTCTCAGTAGTGTTTGCGGTTGTGGTGGTAGACGATGACTGGTGGCTGGGCGATGGGGAAGGGGGCGATGAACGGTGGGGGTGGGGGAATGATGACACGGCTGGGGTTGGGTCCCAGGCTGTTGGCAGCAATAAAGGGAGCGACGAAGGACAGAGCCAGGGCTGGGTTGTTGCTGATGAAGCTGTTAAGGTTGCTGAAGAAGGTGTTTGTGCTGATGGTCTGAGAGTAGACAGATCCTGTCAGGCACAGGACGGCCAAGACAACAGCGACGGAGGACTTCATGGTCTGTGACAGAAGAGAACAACATTAATTTTACTTAACAAATGAAACTGACATGCTAAACAGTGTTTAGCAAATTGCGCCTAATAAAGACAGCCGAACTTCTGTTCTGTTCTATTATATTTTTAGGACTTACATTAGAAATTTCTGTGGCGAAAAATAATACATGCATGATGCAATTTTTTTTTTCATTGCACTTTTAAATATTATTTTAAAAAACAAGTTTTTTAAACATATCTTCTTTTTCAAGAGACATCGGTGATTCATCAGTGATTCCAAATTGGTCTTTGAACAGAAAACAAGTTGACATTCCTAAAACCTTGCTCTTGCAGGGAAATAGTTTTCTTTTTTATTATTATTTTACATTTACACTGACCAGAATACTTGAGCTAAGAGTAACTCAACACATACCTGTATATGAAAGAGTGAATCCAAAGAATGAACTGAAGATTCTAGAAACTCGAACTACTTTTATAGCAAAGAGTCAGACTCTTTTGACAGATGCAATGTCATTGTGTCTGAAAAATGTTACATATGTCTAGCAATACTGAATAGGTTTCTTCATTAATGTTTGAATTCACACTTTACCATTGTTAGCTCGTGTAATACTATGTCTGCAGGTCACGGCAGATTAACGAGAGGTGTCCACTGCTGTCGCGCCTAGACTGTCTCGGCCTGCCAGGTTACAACCATCAAAATTAATCTTTTGAGGTACATGTTTGTTTGTAATCAAATTTGTCATCATTTTCAAATTTTACATCTTGCAAATAAACAGATACACAATAGAGAAAAAGGAAACTCAGAAGAACAAAAGTATGAATTAGTATTGGTATAAGCTACTGATAATAACATTTATCTTATCTTACTTGAAATAATTTATATTAAAATTTATGCTTTAATCCAACTTATTGATTCTGTTTGAAACAATGGCTGTCATTTTGTTCAGACACAGCTGTGTTCGTTGTGCTAAATGTTTGATATTGTATTTGAATTCGATCAGTAATTTAAATTCAACGCCAAAAAAAAAAAAAAAAAATTCCTACATGTACGTCATAAACATTTTTACATGTATATGTATAAAGATAATAATATCTTTTAAGACCAACAGATCTTAAGAGCTTTCTAAGGTTGTAAAGTATCACGGAGAGAGTTGAAATGCATTATGCATCACTATTTCTTTTCTACATATTTTGTTATGACTGTTTGACATATTTCCCGGCGGGTCTGTGAAGTCCTAACTTACACTGGACCCGCTGTTAGTTCGTGTGCTCGTCGTGTACCGCGCTAGTTAGTTACTTTTTATTACTTCACGTCGACAAGGAGATACTGTAACTCCAACACTATACTTGCTGCAAGAGTTGGCAAATAAAAGCCGACGAATACAATGCAGTTGGAAAGAGCGGATATTATCGTAACATAAAATGACAAAATATCATGTAATTACGCAACAAGTTGTCAAAAACCACAGATAAGCATGCAAAATATTTGTCAAAGTGTCATCAAGCATGCGGTGGTTATAAGATAGGTATTATGCTAGAGACACGATAACTTGTAATTAAAATCCAATTCATAGTAGCATACATCCTGACCTTACAGAGTATAGATTTTTGTATTTGGTAGATGAGGAACTTTAGGGGGAAATTCTTTATTTGTTTAAATTTCTCCATTATCTTTAATTAAAAAATCAAACTTTAAACTAGAAAATATTTTTCATTGATTTCAAAAATAAGTACTGTAGTTCTTAAATTAGAATAAGATATTCCTTCGTTGGTTTACCCCCTTACAGTCCTCTTTCATATTACGTATATAAAGTGGAGAAATAATGGAGTCAACTATAGTTTCTCTATCGCACAAACTGTAACAGGTAAGTTACAACAAGAGGGTTTTCTTCATATTCATCTAATGACTGATCATTACAATTATTAATTTTGTAAATCATTTTCAGAATCAATTTCCATTCGCTACTTTTAGGCAAGAAATACAACTGTAATGAAAATGAGTTGCCTATAGACGAACTTAATGTTGTGTTGTGCTTTGATTTTTAACAGCAATTTCTTGTTTACTTTCACCTAGCCAGGTAATAATGAGGTCTTCAGTCGCTGTTGTCTTGGCCGTCCTGTGCCTGACAGGATCTGTCTACTCTCAGACCATCAGCACAAACACCTTCTTCAACAACCTTAACAGCTTCATCAGCAACAACCCAGCCCTGGCTCTGTCCTTCGTCGCTCCCTTTATCGCCGCCAACAGCCTGGGACCCAACCCTAGCGGTGTCATCATTCCCCCACCCCCACCGTTCATCCCCATGGTTCCTCACATGGCAATGATGCCACCCATCGTTGTCAGGAAGCACCACTACTGAGGTGTGGATGTTATGAAGTAAGTTGTTACAAGAATATCACTTTCTTAGGGATAAATTATATGTTTAGGGTTCAATGGAATAATTATATAAACTTAGGCAACGTTGAATATCTAAGCAGTTTCGACCTATCTGTACTGCAGTATGTGTATGGTTGCTCATAAAACATTATTCCGATGTTGCTCCGATATATATGTAATTTTAATTTTTATCCATTTTCTAGAGATGCTGGAACTTCCATGTTTATCTATCAACAACACATACATTTTCTGGATGAACTCATCAAAGAGACCCGCCATTTTTGACGTCGACGTCACATCCGTGGTCCACGCTTAGAAGGAGAAGAAAGGTTGAGGACTGGAATATTGCTTGTTATAGTTTTTAATAAACCCAAAACAAAACTATTATATTCATTGCTTTTTTGTGCTTACTTGATGTTCAGATCAAAGTATTCATGAGCAGTGATAAAATGGTCTACTATTCTTTAAACTCAATTTCAAATCGTATAAAATGACGACATAAGGTACCCGATTTTCATATACGTGTACACGTAATTGTGTTAAAAAACCTAGAACCGCGAGGATGTGTACTGCGGTAATTTCATTGTTGAAGTAGTGCTTAACCTGTTTCTTGAACGTATCTGACCAAGAATTTAAGGCGTATGTCTACAAAACTTTATTAACAGTTTCACTGGCTTGAATGTAACTAGTAGCCCTTCAAACACTGTTTATTTGTTGGGTTTCACATTCAATTCCACAAATTCTTATTTGGTAACTGCCTATTACAGAAGATCTTGAAAATTATAAGATATTTACATTCAGAACATTCCACGTATGGACAATATATTACCAATCCAAAGGGGTGGAGTTTATTTAAGCAAAATTAAAAATAACGGACTTCCTATACTGACGATGCTACCTCCATACCCGTGAGAAACACCACACAAAGCTCTTTATTATTTGAATAAGCACAAATACAAGCCACAGAGTTTAACTTTTCGTTTTACTTTTTGATTTTGACAGCGAATTTAAGAAGATATAAAGAAGTTCACCCTAGCACAGCTTAAAGCTGAACACCGCTCGTAAATAGGTACTGTCCGCCATATTTCTCTTTCACCACTGCTGTCCCTACAACCCCTATATAAGGCGCAGACCTCTAAACAGTTCAAAGTACTTTGCTGTAGAGGTCTCACCTGTGTGGACGTACATCTTGCCTCGCCGTGTTACTCGGTCGCAATGAATTTTTCAAATTTTACGCACTTTTTTCAAGCCAGGAGACTGAATACTAACATCAAATAAATTGTTCAATGCATTATTTACAAACAGAATATGCACATAGAATAAGAAATTAATGCATAAATTCCAAAGATCACGAAAGGAATACTACACGTCGGCCACGAGTTTCAGGTGTGCAATCGGGTGTAACGAAATCGAAGGGTTTATATACCAGGTATCTGTGTGTCGGGGCCTATTTACGAGCGGTGTTCAGCTTTAAAATCGTTAAAATTCAACCGAATTTTCCCGCGTTAACTATCTGGGTTGTTATGGAGGCTCGCCGTTTTGGACAAAAGATTGTTATTTGTGTAACCTGCTTGTAAATGCTGTCTAAAAAAGAATTTATCGAATTCATCGCCGTTTTGTAAATTGTTATTTGTGTGACCTGATTGTGACCTGCTTGTAAATGCTGTCTAAAAAAACGAATTTATCGAACTCATCGCCGTTTTGTAAATTGTAATTTGTGTGACCTGATTGTAAATGCTGTTAAAAAACGATTTTATCGAATTTATCGCCGTTTTGTAAATTGTTATTTGTGTGACCTGATTGCAAATGGTGTCTAAAAATATAACATAGTTTAAGAGTGCAAAGTTTTACACGCCACGTACATCTGCTGTGGAATCACTTTTATTCGTGGGGGTCAATGTTCGTGGGTAGCCAAAATTTTCCTGGTTCGTGGGGACGTAATTTCGTTGTTAGTGTAATCGGGAAAATTTTAATAAATATGAAACAAATGATAGTATATAGGTTCGTGGGGATATAAATTCGTGGGCAAGGGTTATCCACGAAAGCCACGAACATTGGTCCCCAACGAACAATGATGATTCCACAGTATATGTTTATGTACAGTGTACATGTATGCGATTTATTATTCCCAAATTTGTTAGCGAACAGTTTTCTAGATAGTCTGTTTCTCAAGTCCACTACCGTTAAAACTGGGGGGGG
>WFKH01006014.1:57801363-57881496 GCA_016163765.1 Magallana hongkongensis | reverse complement strand
TTTGAAAAAATATATTGTACGAAAGCCCATTGAGCTCATTTTCGTAGGTAAAATTTTTTTTTTCGCGAATAAACGCGAAACTTTCGCGAATTAAGGCAAAACTTTCGCGATATAACGCGTAACTTTCGCGAATAAACGCGCAACTTTCGCGATATAAGCGAACCTTTCGCGAATAAACGCGAAACTTTCCCAAATTAACGCGTGTCTTTCGCAAATAAACGCGAAAATTTAATATAAATATTGTCATCCATACAAGAACCCTTATGAAGAACAATGATTGAAAACGAACACATTTCAATTTTAAATAGATACTTATTATTTATTATTTTTATATCATCCGTTTTCCGTTGATTTATCAAAACAAAATTATTTTTTTGTATACAAATAAATCTGATAAAACTTCATAAGACTGTTAGATGTTTAGATGTTAGATGTTCCAAATAGATAAGGAGGTAGAGTGCCGACCCTGTGTTCCAACAGGCATTTCTTAATTATATTTTTTTCTAAAATTAATATAAATTCAAACGTGGGAAATCTTTAAAATCTTAGTACTGAATTTCAAACGACATATGTGATAAATTTAGAGGATGAATTTATGTTATCTAAATTTGAACAATAGCTACAAAAAATGTATAGATTAAACTTATTTCAAATTACAGCTTCACTTTCATAAACCCGTCAAACTAGACGTTAATTTATGTCGCGGCGATATAACATATATAACGTTTTGAACAATGATATCCTTTCAGTTTTACAATGATTTTTACAATGATATTTAATAAAACTTTTATTTCAAATTAAAATTGTTATAATGCAAATGTTGATGCCTAATTTTCTATAATACAGCGCTCATGAGAATATGAGAAGCGCGATGCACTATGTCGTTTGAAAATTAAAGATTTCCCACGTTTGAATTTATATTAATTTTTATGAAGTTTTATCAGATTTATTTATTTCTATATATAAAAAAGATTAATTTGTTTCATTTGAAACTAGATGTGTTTGATTTCAGTCATTGAGCTTTATACGGGTTCTTGTATGAAATGACATTATTTAAAGTTTCGCGTTTATTCGTGAAAGTTTCGCGTTTATTCGCGAAAGTTTCGCGTTATACCGCAAAAGTTTCGCGTTTATTCGCGAAAATTTTTTTTTTACCTTCGAAAATGATCTCAATGGGCTTTCGTAATATTGCAATAATCATGATGAAATTAAAAAAAAAATTATTTTCCTTCATATATAACCTTCGCAGAAATAGTGATATTGTACCATATTCGCGGTTGATTTTTTTCAAACCAGGTAACCCTATTTACTAATATAGGGCAGACTAAGAATGCGTCTATTGATCACGTATGTTAGGAAAGGTCAAAATATAGCAGGTAAATGATGGTGTGTGAAACAAAGCTTTATTTGTTAATCAGTTATAGTCTTTTTTATTGTTTGGTGATCACTGTGTTTAATTTTTAAGATGTTTTAACACAAAGAAAACAATTTAAACAGATTGATTTTGATTTCTGCATTCTGCCCAAGATTTTGTGGTGTGAAACGACTTTTTCAGTCGGCGAGCAACGATGTTTATGCAGAAAGAAGATAATAAAGGCAAGCATGCCATATACAATTTTATTGGTAAATTGTCGTAGAAGAGAATGGTATCAAACTCTTGGCCGCCGCTTTTCCATTGTACGTAAAATTATTGCAATTCACGTAAAAGGGTACTCCACGGAATTCTAAATTAGATACTTTGTGTTATTATTATATACACTATGTGATAATCGCAGGAACAAGTGCCTGTGTAGATAGAGTTCCCAAATTTTGATTTAACGCTAGCTAGCCTTCACACACAAATTGTTGGTTTGGAGGTTTTGGAGTCATTCACCTGTCACATCTGGTTCTTCATACTTCATATTTGGCACGAATCCCTTGATTGATTGACCAATAAACACTTAGTGTTCGGTCTTTTCTTCGACTAATATATATAGTTCAATATATGCACAGTCTGATTGGTCATCAGTACTAATGGACTAAGTCGATTTTGCTGTAAGTTGTTTAAAAATTCATTTAATAGTTTCCCTTTTAAATCATAGTTTAAAAATGAAAAATGTGTCCTTTCTGTCGACAATTGGGCTTTTGAATTGCTGAAAATTCTTCAAACAAAGAGTAACATTTTTTTTAAAAGACAACAAGAGCTCATAAAACCCTTTCAGGTTTGTACCGGTCAAATTTTTACTTTATTATAGCATTGATTATATATGTAGTTGACGGAGTTTAAGTCTATGTATAAAGAATCAAACTGTATATGCTGGACAGAAGCTTGGCATCTAACCAACATATTCATATAAAATATTTGTGTTTAGGTTTTTACAATTCATGCATGAAATGTTTAAAAAAAACATTTTTGCCATGAAAATGCGTTAAACAATTATCAGAAAGTGTCTATTTGTAATAAACAATTTTATGCAATGTTTGCTTTTAGTGAAGTTGTACCCAATTTATCCAATAGCATTGTTATATCATATTTTACTCTTAAGGTTACTTGCTTTACCAAAGAGTAAGTGTGTTAATTAGGTTGATATTGTGTTTTCATTGAGGTTTTGAATCAGTCAGTATTTACATGTGTACTCAGTTTCAAAAAAATGTGCGAGGTGTATTCAGCACACAGTGTGTAGAAAAGTAGTAAAGAATGAACGTACTTAAATCTCACTGTTTACACTTAAAAGACTATACCTGTCTACAAAATATACATAAACACGTGTTACCAAGGAAAACCGCTCGGTGAAAGCATGCACGGCAGAATACTTGATAGGACACCGAAAAAATTACCATTCACGTGTAAAGAAGACCTTCAGGAAATGGTCGCTTCAGATTTGCTGGTAAAACAGTTGTCGTGTGTGTCAGAAGCCATTTTTTGTCCTCGAATCAATATGTCGTGGTCAGCGTAAGCATGGCATATACACTGTAATATTTGGACATAAAAAGGTTCAAGACAAGAGAACAGCCAAGTCTGGGGTCCCAAACTTGCATTTTTACATGATCACTCCATTTACAACTGCATTGACGGCGAGATTTTTTTTATAATGCAATTAACATTTTTTGATGCTACATAAATTACCTATGTAGATATAAACACTGCAGGTGCTTGATATTTGTGTAAATGATAATGCAATAATTAAATCATAAACCTCGTGTGTATGTATTTTCTTGTCTTTAAAAATTGGATATTTTTTTTAATATTATTACTTGTAAAACACTAACGAGGTTCAGTTAGTACGTGGGAAAAAAGTAATAGGAAAAAACTTGCAAAATGAACTCTATAATTACAATTCAGTTTGACGGTGAGATGTTTTTTTTTCTTAGATTCGAGCGATTGGACACTTTAGCGAACAATAGTTTGATTATAAAGACCAAGTGTAGCTCGTTAAAGAAGAAAAAATTACAAAGATACAAAGTCTGAAAAATTTGTAAATCTCTTAGGAAAGGTAACAATTCAATAAAATCCGTTGCCAAATTGTAGCTAAATAATTGTTATAAATGTAAGATAATAGTAGAGATCGTTAAGAATAACAGATTAGGTAAATAATTTTTTTGAAAAATTTAATACGTGTTGAAAATTGAAATAAATACAAAATATTGCTGAGACAAAAGCAATTTTTTTTTCAGTTTGTTATAAAACAACATCTACAGTAAAGTCACATGGTTGTCTCGCTGGATCAATGTCCGACTGTCACATTTTCAGACGTGTCATTTCGGACGACTTCTCTTTGTAGCACCAACATTCTAGTCACTTATTCTGCAGGTTATCACTCCTATTGAACACGAATCAATCAAAAATTTTGTTGTATAAATACATATTGCTCATTAATTGTCCATAATTACTATATCCAGGGTTGTAACCTTGGTTGTACCCATTGTGACGGCGGGGTTTGTGATAGTATTGTGGTCTGTAATGGCGGCGCCCCCATCCCCATGGATTCCATCCTCCCCACGGTCTGAAATTATTCCATCTGTAAGGGGAATATCCCCAATCGTCGTACATATCATCATACCGATCCCAAAGGTTGTCTCCAAAGTCACCGAATCTATCCCCAAAATCATCGCCCCAGAACTGAGCTGTAGCCACAGTAAAACATGCCACCACAGCCAAAATTGTGAGCTTCATTGTTACGGGGGATCTTCGGAACCAGATGGACTCTTGTCTCAAAAAAATATCCCACACTGACCAAGGCAGCTCAAAGTGCGTTTATATTTATATAAGGATGTGCGGGTGTGTATTAGTCATTAAAGAAACAAGTAACAATGGACATTTACATAGATTAAGACTGGGAAAATGGCCATTTGTTTATTGACATAGAACATATTGTGTACATCTCGACCAGGAAATATCACTTACAGACACTAATTATGACCATTATACTTCCATCGACGAAACATGAATGAGACTAAGACCATTATATATGTAGTGCAATTTAGATGCGGAAGGAATAAAACCTAAATTGCACAAAATTCTATCAACACTACATTTTGACATACAATTATTGTTTAGGAGGGACAACTATTGGCTATTTTCAAAAGGAATATTGGTCATACAAGACGCTTAATGATAAAAATCTTAAAACATAACATTATTATTTGTAAATACTACTTTCGAGAGTTGCGGTGGGGTTTTCCTTTCTTTTTTTTGTGTGTGTGTTTAGTTGTTAGACAAGGTGAACCACTTTTTGCACCTTTTTATTACTTATTACAAAATATTTAATATTTATCTTATCTTTGTAATATACTAATTTGAGCAGTTCTGTCATGCTTTAACTCCCACTCAAATTAAGTGATATTTAATGACACATAAGAATGAATTCCTTAATCTTGGCTCTGATTTAATGGTTGTACATGAACTATGAAAACAAAGAAGTCAAGGCCTTTTTATTGCTCACGACCTCTGATACGGAGAAAGAAATGTTTGTTTTATTGATAGTGCTCGTAAAACTGACACTAAAAATGTTATAATCTGTATGTTTATTGGGGAGTAGGTATTAGTATATAACCGAATTCTTTTTTATTTTAAAATGTCGTTGAATTCTTTTAGAAAAAAAGAAATTTCTTATTAAACACAAAGACTCATTCCATTTCATTAATCTTCAAAGTCTTACATGTAAATTTATTTTATTTCAAAGAAAAACAAAAATGTTTAACAAATCCAAAATAACTGCTTTCCAAATATACATGTATGTCTTATAAACAATTCATTTAAATACACTACCCCTTTATCTATATTTAAATTACTCAGTTTCATATAATTTATTAGTTGATTTTTTAATACTCGTATAAATTAATATCTGGCAATAATATAATTGACCAAAGAACATATCCAAAATATAGTCTCTTTATATTTATTAAAGGACAATTCAAGATTCAGCAAATACCATTTCTCTATTCGTTTATTTCTCGATATTTTGTGATTGGTATACGTTGAGTCCCTGCAGTATTCTTGATTAAATTTAATACGTTGATTTAAACGTATATGTTTAGATTGTGATTCTGTAGAATTAAGCAATGATTAGAGTATACGATTGTCATGACTGGTATGCGTTCCGACTAATGAAAGGGCGTAGAATTTGCTCAGGTACATGTAGTCTTTGGATTCTATTGTGGTCAGTTGATATCTGTATACAGTCATCCAGTGTACATAAATTGCATAATGGTTGAAGTAAAATAGAGTTTTAACCGCTTACTTTTCGAATGCATCGCCCGAGGTAAATGTGCAATAAATTGTTTATCATGTCGAAAATCACAATGTCATACCCTTAGGCTACACTAGATACATCTTGTTCTGGTTTTTTTTTTTCTTCTTAAATATTCAATTATTTTGTTAGGGCCATCTGATCATCGTTTGGAGAGAATTTCCAGAAGTCTAGGCTTCTAGAAAGATATGAAATAATATATTTTTTTCTATTGTCACGTGCAAGACCAATCAAAGATGGCGTTTTTAGAAAAATAATAAGGGCGATAATATTTTTTTCACACACCTAAAACTACATATATAGGCCTTTCTCTTTTTTAAATTCACTTCTTTGCATTTGTTTTAATGTTTGAATGTTAATCTGTTCTTATTCACCCAAAAATGAAAAGTCCAAGCCCATTCAAATAACTTTGGACAAATGTTGTGCTCTCATAATCAATCGGTTGGAACACAAGTTGTAAATTATTTCAAAAGACAGATCTTTTAACTATTCTTTCTATGTATACATAAAGCGTTTTTGGCAAAACTGCTTGGTTATTTTTTTTTTTTTTATTTTTTTTTTGATTAAGCAAAGAAGTGATTGACTATCTTTTTACAAATTTTCCAAATCCAAAAACAGCTTTCATGCTTTTGATAAACGATTTTCGCCATAATGACGTCAAAGAAAAAGAAAGGTCTGTCGAGACCGATCTAGTTCCATGGATCAAGAAAAATGACGGTGATCGAGACAGTCCTGATCGATACATTGATCGATTGATTTATTGGAGGTTTTACTGATGGTCAGATCCAATAAATTGGCAAATCGTGACGGGCATGTGTTTCATGAGTAATACAGAACCCAAGGTGGTGTCAGCAGTATGCAATGATGTCCCAATTTTGTGTTCTCCTCTACACTGGCGGTGCGATTAAAAGAGAGCTTAATTTTCACAGTTTTCCTTTTAATTGTTGATGATATTCACAAACCGAAATTCTGCAATGTGGTGATTTCGGTGACTTTAGATTATCTAAACTTTTCATTTACAAAAATTAATTTTAATTTTGCAGCTATGAATATAAGATAAGATATTCTTGATTTCTCTCATATTAATGAAGAGTATTTTTATGTTTGAACATCAGTAGAACATCAAACTAAAAAGTGAAAAATTGATATCACAAACGTATTTATACATGTAATGCTGCAGGTTATGTACTTTCCTTGATCGTCTTTTCACCGAGTGTGGGCCAAAGAAACCTTATGTAGTCATGGTCCTAGTGTTAAGCTTTAAAGGGGATGTACGGCCATCTTGTACAATTGAGGACCAAATTTCTTGAACTGGCTTGTTTCTGTCAAAACTGACCAACACTGTTGCCAAAAGATACAAATATGAGGTTTACATGAGGTTTTTTTCTGTATGAAAATTACGCATACAAGAACAGAACAATGCCTTTTTTAATCACTTCGAACTGCGTAGCTGCAGACTTAAATTGAATATTTAAAAAAATCTGAAAGGAGGTCATTGTTGTCCACTCTACAAACATTTGTTAAGAAAAGGGTTGAAGCTTACCTATTTAAGTTGTAGCTTTGTAGCTTTGTCTCAAAGTGGGTATTTGTACTTGTGTGCGCAATTTGCGTACAAAACAACATGTAAAACCTCATATTTACATGTACTGCTTTTTATCTTTGGCAACAGTTTTGGTCAGTTTTTGGCATAAACAAGTCAACTAAAAAGATGTTTACATTTTGGTCCACATGTGTACAAGATGGCTGGACATCCCCCTTAAGTGTAGTTGTAATATTTGTTTATTTAAGGTCAAGATCCAGTGAATGAGCTCAGACTGTGTGTTTGGTGCTTCTTCGTTTCAGTTAAAATTTTACTCTTTTTTATGGCTTTAAAAATATAAGGTAGAAAATAAAACATTTTCTTTGCATTCAATTTAATATAATGTGAAAGATAATCCGGATGCCCACATGCAATTACGTATTTAAAAAAAAATATAAAAAAAATTTCTGAAAGAATATAGCAATCATTTGGATACACAAAATATGTCAAACTTTAGGGAGAAATCTTTTCTTTTTGTAAAGTATTTTCTTCATATTTTATTGAAAAAAATCCATGCAGTTTAAAACACGTTGTACATTTAATATGAAATTTTACCCGCATACGCTATTTTAAACCAAGTATTAAGTATTATTAAAGGAAAAATTGTACTAAGTTCATTATTAGTTATTTGGAAAGCGGTAAGAAATCCATATTATTCAGAAATGATACAGTATATGTCAGCACGACAGAGAAATTTATTGGAGCAGCACGTATGAATACAAATGAAACTGTTATCAAATGTCTTATGTGTCTCCCTTGATAAATTACTAATTAAAAAAATAAAATAGAGCATAGAACACAGAAATATAAAAATGTTGTACGAATATAAATGAAACTTATATCAAATTAATAAATTAATAACTGAAAAAAATATATAATAAAACATGGAACATAAAAATACAAAAATGAAGTATTTCACCATGAATGATCTAACATTAATTATCAATACGACATAAAAATATTAAATTGACATACTTCAGTGAAGTTCCATTAAAAATCAGAAGCAACATAGTAATGGGTTTTTTTTTTTAATCAATGAATGTTTCTTTATTGTGCCAGCGCATACCGTAATATGAGAGTAAAGTATCTGAAAGGAACGGTTTCTTCATACATATTTTAATTATATATGTATATGCGTTTCAACTAAGGGTGTCAAAGCATATGTCCAAAGCATGGTGAACTCGAGCTTGATTTGCGACATGACAATGATTGCAGCCTCTCGGATCTTTACGGCAGAGCTTGAAAAAACACCACACTTTAAATACCAGTATATGTAAATACATAATGTATGTTAAAATTTACAGCATAAGGTACAGTATATTTACAAATGGTATAACTAAATATTTTATAATAAATTGTATGTATCCATAATTGAGTCGCTCCCCATTAATTAACGTTGTGGCTAGATAGCCTTAAATATCTCTTCTGTGCTATATTGTAGCATTCGTCCCCGATAAGCTCACACATGTGCAAACACAAGTAATTTAGGTAAATACAATAGCTCAATTATCACAAGTATAACCTTTTTAAAAAAAGCTTACGTTCTGTAGGACAATCTTTTGACAGAAATAACTTATGAAAGAAAATTCTCAATTGTATATTAGATACTATACATACATGTACCATGCATGCAACACTTTAAAAAAATGTACCTTTAATGCATGCATGCTTAAAATTGAAAATTGTAATAATATGAAACATAAAATATTGAGGTATTGGTCGTATTAATTTTAATAAATCAATGTAAATACCGCTACATTTCTGCAACATTTGTTTTTATTTCCGATCGATTAGCCTTATCATTTCAAATCACATTAAAAATACATGTATATAGTTTGCAGGCACGTACCATGAATTATCATGGAGTTGGCCCCTCAGCCCCACTTTTATGGGATCATGTAAGAAATTGAAGTGAAAATAAGGAAATTAAGTGAAATTGAAGTTATAGGTGTGCGCATCAACCTCCACACCCCCCCCCACCCCTACGGATTAGGATTTTCATGATTTGTGAATTGGTCCTCTTTTGTTATTGCTTGTAAAGATTTTTTGGATGAGTCTGGCCCCCACCCCTACTTTCAAACACGATGCTACGTGCCTGGTTTGCATTAAAAACAAAACAAAAGGAAAGAACATCAACATTTCAATAAGTGATCAAATATAGATTATTATGTTTACTTTAATGCATTGCAATTTTATTATTTTTTCGATACTTTCTTTTTTAAGTTGAAAATCTTGGAAAATTGTTAAATCGTACGGGTATGTAAATTAACTCAGCAAATTAACTCCCTTGCACCCAACGGCATTTCAACCAATGAAATAAATGTAAATTGTTACATCATGTCTTACCTACCAATTACAATATGAGGAAGTGCACGACCTAAAATTGTTCAATTTTGTTACATGATAAGCACAATAGAAGCTACACCCGGTCCAAGTTGATTCCCAAAGACTGCATTTTTGTAAGAAAGAAAAGTTTTGCTAGTATATTTCAGTCAATCATACGAAATAGAGGAGGAGTTCCAAAGAAGAAATTTAGTGACTTTTCATTCTTGTGCAGTTTTGGCATTGATGCATTTAAAGATATCGATATACTTACATTGAACAAAACGTAATGTCAAAAAGAACTGGGACTTACAAACCAACGGGTGATTAGAGAAAATGTTAGAGGGCCGTTCTGATTATAAAGTGTAAATTAATCCAAAGGATCATCATTGTTTTGATCGAGGCTTGGCCTGAGAAAGGGCAGTAACTGCCAGTAAAGGTCTACTAGTATTTCATCAAATATGTAACGTTTTGCCGTTCAATATAATATGAGTGAAAGAGGCAAATGACAAGGCAAAATATGGCTTTAAAATGAAATAATGAGAGTTTGGTATTTGAGCTTGCTCACTTTTTCTTTCATTCGCCATTTGGCTGATGAGTTAAACTTTCACTTTTATTATGCTTTAAGTTTATGGAATGGACCATTATAATTAGGTCTGATGACTGAAAAATATTCATGTAAACTTCTTTAATCGAATGAATTGAAAATGCCTTCATTCCATGCAGCTAATAATTCATGTAGCTTTCAAACAAGTATCGCGTGAAGTCGGTGTTCTGCAAAATGGAACTGAATGTAACGTGTCTATAGGGACGTTTATATGTTTTACCACTAGACCCAACTTTGAAATATTTATAATTATCTTACAGAATAGTCCAATGACAGTATATCTTTATAGTATGAATCAAATTATAAACATAGCAAATTATTCTTACAGTTCGATCGCGGAGTAATTACAGTCATATGTATATGAACAGAAAATTAACAGCAAGTCAACACTAGTTCGAATCCGCAGAGAGGTTTTTGTTATAAAACCTACTCCAACATTTTTAAACCCTCTCCTTCAAAAAGTGTCTTGGGCCTTTACTAGTAAGTTTGTTATTATATTTACATCAAGTAATATGTTCACAGAAATTTCTTCAGAAAACCAATGAAGGTGTTAACTTAACTAAAGAAATACTTTCTGCGTGGTTCAGAAAAACTGCAGATGAAAGGTTAAATAGCTGTTAAATAACTAGCTGACGCGCGCAAAAGATATTATTGCTTGGATAAACATCAGATATAAATAAAGAAATTCGACCAGCTTTTACTTATTTGAGAAAAAAATCCAGTGTTGAGCCACCTTAAATTTATATTGTCATCTTCTGTCAATACACCACAAAAAAACCCTCGTGCTTGGTACTACTGAGTAATATTGAAATTAGTTCAAGGTTTCCTCACACGATATCTCGCAATTTTTGACATCTTTAATTCATATGCTCTGACATTTATAGTTTTCAATTCGAAGCGGGTGATATTGAAGATATGATATTTTCTGCATATGGAGATCGGGTAAAAAATTCTGTCATGCTCATTAATAACACGTAATGACCGTTAAATATAGGATATAATTGTTATTATTTATATTGAAATCAGAGTTCTGAAATACATGGGTGTAGTTTGCATATTGCTGCTACCCCGACGTGTATTCAGCTGTCGGTGTGAGGCGGGCACTTGCCACAGGTAAACAAGGGGAGTAATTACCAGTGTCAGTACCGTACAGGGCACTGCTGGGCACGAACTCCACGCCCAGGGTAGGAACATCGCCCTCCTTTGAATGGGAGTTATCTTTCGTTTAACTGCGAACATACTTCGTGTCAGTGACTGTTTATTTGTGTTTATCAATAACTTCAACGTGAAAAAATATGGTTTTAATGAAACTTTTAGCAATGAATTACATATCTTAAGAAAAAGTTGAACGAACCGTAATCATTTAGAAAAGATTCTATATCTTATTTATTCAACCACTGACATTCAAAGTTTGGTTAAACATTAATTTAAAAATTTAGCAAACTAAGCATTCTTACATTTTAAATAGAAAAAAAGGATTTTAACTTAAAATCGTGATTATGCCCCATTATCCTATTGTTTTTATCAACTAACATGTATTGAAACTAAATGTTTTTATTAAAATTGATTTTTTTAAATTAATATTTATGCTCTATATATATGATTTTCATATGTCTCTATGTTTGGTTAAAGTGAATAAAGCAAACTTGAACTTGTTTTTGCAACAACTATTTTTTTAGGGAAAATGTAGGAAATTATAAAAATCTCAGGGAGACAGAGGGGACAAAAACATTGTGTACTTGATGTTCGGCGGGTTAAAAATTATGAGCACCGTAAAACTAAAATAAATTCAGAGGGATTGTAGTAGTCATAAAGATAAAGAATTTCCCATATTTTTATACATCTACATTTTCATTACTCAATCATGTTATTTAAATGTGTATCATTTTCACCACAATACTGAGGGTGGACTGTAATACATATCTACCGTTTAATCTTTCCTAAAACTGCATCGTAAGCCTTTATTAACATCTATTTATATATCTGCCATCTCTGGATTTCTGTGTCAATGCAGAGGCAGAATGTAAATTCTCCCAGACAACAAAAGATTTCCAGCCAACGCCTTATTCTAACAAAAAAAATTAGATATGTTCTAAATATTACAGCAAGAATAGGGTTAACATGCCTTTTGGTGGTGTAGTAAAACTGATTCTGTTTCAATTATTCGCCGGATTAAAGCGTCACAATTGGGTGTCGGGTATTTCGGTCAGGTTAGTTGGTCACGTGAGTTGTCAAATTTATGGGGGAATAATTATGAACACATTATATAGCTCGCTATTTTTAAGGTTAATCCATCTCCATATCGCCAGCTTATCTTGTCAAACCATCACACTTCATTTGAACGATAACCTGCAAAAGGGAAATAAAAATTTATGCGTTCGTGGATAGAAAAGCAGAGATTTAAATGAAGTGTTGAACCTTTTTTTATTGTCTCTTTATTTGTCTTTGAAAAACAAATTTGTTAGATATTTGATGGTCTTTTAAATGCCAACAGATATAAGTAAATGTATCTGAAGATTTGTCACGATAAGATGGATGATTCCTTTAAAATATTTTGTTCATACATCAAAGCTGCTAAAATGGGAATGGGTTCGTTGTGTTAAGTTTCAGAACGAGCAAAGGCAACAACAGTAGCGACCTCAACCTGGAATTCACCCGGATGATTACTCCTCCAAGAATGGGATCAGCTGAGTCACTTCAAAGTTTGAAAATGTTGCGCAACTTCACCTGGTTACTCTTTTCAGGGTTTTAAGAAACAAAACCGAGACGCTTGATCGATTTATTTCAGGGGTATAGCAGAGGTGACCGACTTTTTTTTTCTACGTCAGTTATAATCTAAGGTTGAGTCGACCTGTATTTTTGTGAAGAAATTCGCCCAAGTATTCTGGATTTTGACTCGGCCACTGACCGACTTGATTGTCATGTATACATGCACTTACAAAGCATGTTTACAGTTAATTGAAATTCCGTGACGGACCGTCTTCACTTTAAACTTTTGTTGATTTCAGACATAAAATACTGGAAATTGCACCCCATATTTCAGACATACAATACTCTGATTTAATTATTATTTTCATGAGTATCATCAATTAAGGTTTTCAGCAACTCGGTTAAAATGATAAAGCATGAAAAGGGATTAATACGTCAGATGTATAAGAACTATTTTATGATTGCTTCTCCCAGTTCACTTTTCGTTAAAAAGAATAATTCAATTTCAGCTCTATAAAAACTTCGTAGCCGTGAAATTTCACAAACAAAAAAGCAAGCGTTTCTCTACTTTATTTTTTTTTTTCTTTCATAAAAATCAAAGAAGGTTTACTGTGTAAATTCCAAACTGCATGCGATTTCAGGTAGTGAATATATAACGACTATACCGGTAATAGATATTATTATTGTATGTTTGATAAAAATATCATTAGGATTTTGATTAACTTATAAAATTTTACTGATTCACCGCCCAAGATCTAAGAAAATTTTAAAGAAGGGCATATAACTCATTAAAAAAACCTTTAAGTACAAAAAGTTAATTGTCTACAAGTAGTTTGGCAAAATTGTTAAATTCTTCTCTATAATGCATTCACTTTCTTGAAAAAGAAAAAAACAAACAAACAAACTCTCCGTCTAAAGGTACATCAAACAAAAAAATGTCTATTCGTTTTCTCCCTTCAAATCGATTCTAATTATTGATTAGATACATGTTTATTGTATAGTAAAACCAATCATTTCAAAGTTCATGAACTTTTAGCTTCTGCAACTAAATTAAATTGTTCATCGAAAAATCTATGCATGAAATCGCTTGCAGTTGAGCAATAGCATGCAGTTTGTACATGATAAAGTTGCTTAATAAAGTTAGATATTCTTCTTATGCTTCTCAAATATCCTAACCCTTTTCTAATTAAAATTTTTCTTATGTTCTATAAATGAATTCATCAAGTTTATACAATTTATGACAAGCCCAGTTATGGATAAATCTCGGATATAATGACGTAGACTAAAAACTAACCAATTAAAAACTCGATGTGTTCAAATTTCTAAATTTGTGTAAAAATTCATTCACCCCGATTTCATTAATTTCATTTTTTTTTTATAATGGAGTAAAAAAAATGATTCGTTTAGAAGAAAACTCGGTGAAGTGAAGTCTTTCGTTACACATTCAATTGCATTCATCATAAAAGAGTTTTAGATTAAATGTCAGTCTTTCTCAAACAGGTCTGGTGAATAACGCGGAAATCGATAGCGAAAGATTGGTAAATACTGCAAAAGCGGTTCATACGTCAGGTTGCATTTGTAAGGTGGCCGGGTTTTTTTTTATTAAAATTATTTATTATTTCAGTTTAGTTCATTATTTCTGCAGCTTGTTTACTTCTTGAGTTTATATATTTTTATTAGTATCAGTATAAACAAAATGCGGCAATTTACACTGATGATTTTGAAAGTAATTTTTTTGTACATCTGCTACATATTCTTTGAAAACCGTTCAATTTCTATTTATGTAAGCTTTGAATTAAAATGTCAAAGGAGATTCTATTCTAATATGTGAGAATTGTCCAGTTTGTTGGCAATAATTTACGATAAGAAATGGTACGTACATTCAAGGCGAACACCATGAATGTAGTAACTGGGCCTTTTGTCAAGAAAATGTTAATGGAAAATGAGATTTTAATAACATCAAGATCGATGAAAATGCATCGAATCGCATAATAATTTTGTTTATTTATTGTTACTAGAATTGAGAGACTAAATATATCTATATAAATAGAATGACTTTCACGTGATTATTTGTATACTAATGCAAAACAAACACTTTTATCGTACACCATTTTGATACATAGCGCACAAAACTAGAACAGATACCTGAAAATGGAAAATTTATCCTCAAATTGGTAACGATGTACTGATTACCTTGCAATTGAAGTTTACTCAGAATGTAAATGAAAATTCACCGATGGAAAATAAAACCATCTTTTGTATATACATGTATATACCTCAAATTGAAGTACCATTTTCACTTTTAAAATAAGTAAGTCCATTACCTATTTTTTATGCCTTTGAATATTATTGAAAAATCCCTTAAAATATTTTACCATGACTAAGATTTCTTCATTGTGAAAATACTACTAGTTTATAAACTCTTTATGACAGTGAAAGACGGACTGTGTAGCTAAATAGAAATAAACAATTCGATTTTAATAATCCAGTACGAATTACAGTTTAATTATTCCTACTTTCTAAACATTTTTTATTCAATATCACAAACGAAAAACCCTGAATGAGGAAAACACGAAACCATTTATAATGTCAAATTTCAGAATTGTTTTTGAGTATTTCTCATATTTTTGCTTGGTATGTCATACAATTATCAGAGTGAATAAAGGTGAATATTGAATAGGTTTCATTAAATGAAAATCGATTGTAAAATCGTATCGTGTGACCACCTCAATAACCGACTCCAATCGACTTACCCGAGCAAGTCGATTAAAATCGATTGAAAAATCACATCTTAAGTGAGTTTAAATGAACAAAATATTTCCAAAATTCTACAGACTAACAGACAGAAACTTAACTTTTGTGATAATATTACTGTCAACATTTTAAGTGGAAAAATTAAATATCAGTTTAGTCTCTATTTCCTTTGTTTTGCAACAAGTTTACCTTTGTTGGAGCAAAATCTCTTTAAAAAGTTGAAAAAAATATAATAAATGTTAAGTTGATATTAATTTCGTTGTATTTTGTGCATTTAGAATGAATTTTACCCATGACAGCGAACATTTGAACAGTCTGATCTTGTAAACTCAAACTCTACTTATACGAGGAAGTACATGTATGTAGGAAGTATTTTTTTTATCAAACAAGACCTACAAGGAGTTCTCTTCTACTATACTATTAAGTATAGTGATGGGTAGCTACATCTTAACTTCTGGTGTGATTAGTGTTGCATTCATGTGCCACCATGATTCTGTTAAAAAGAAGTAAATGAATTCAGTACATCTATAAATAGACACAGACCCCACAAGAACACCCCATAAATAGACTACTTATCTGCATCTCATTAGCATAGTGTAATGTACTGTCATTAGAGCGCATCATTTATTATATCAAACGATAACATTTATAAAATGAACCTTTCATAGGAATTACCAGACCAGGAAACCTTAAGTCGACTTTAAATTAGGTCACACACAGAAAGAAGGCAATAATCCTTGAGAAAGATTAAACCATTTGTTAAAATGCCATTTCAACAATTTCTAGTTTTATTTTAATTCTAAAAGACGCATAAAATAAAAATTACATAATGCACATAAATCGAAATTCAGGACGACAACTATTAGACTCTATTCTAAATAAAAATCCCTATTAAAGAATTTTAATTAAAACCGGAAAAAAATTAACGAGTCAACTCCCAATATCTTCCCTTTAGAGAATGCAATTCAACATATAAAAATACAAATAAAAAATAAATACAACATTTCTTCTTAGAGAGAGATATTAGAAAACATATATAATTTCTTTTTATTTTTTCAGTTTTCTTAGATATAATTTGTATCTTCATTTTCGCAGTTTTAAAACTTGGCCCTAGATTATGAGTATTTGAATTTTTTTTTACAAGTTAAAATGCATGATCAACTTAGTCCCCTCCACGAATAATGAGCACAAACATTTTTACTGAAGAACAAGAAGAGGGATCTTACAACGACATAATCAAGTCCAAAATGTACCGGTACATAAGTAAGAAAGTAACTAAGTTAGTAAGTAAGTAAATCATTTATTATAGTAACCTGTGCATCGTTTACATGAATAATATACATTTACATAAATCAAACATCACTGGATTTTTAAGTCATTGTTAACACAAAATGATAATTTTCAATACATGCGCGAGAATTTACTTTGTTTAAATTTAAATGCGAAATACACAAAATTTGCAGTTTATCTTGGAAATTTACAAATGAGAGTTTGAAATAGGTTGTCTTGAGTTTAAATAAGAATTTTTTTTTTAACCTAACACTTTGATAAAGATCACCTCTGTAATAATTATAAAGAGTACATTTTAGAAGAAAGTGGATTTCGTCCAAGTTGCAGAATTTGCAGGTACAGGTACGCTCAGTCACAGGTTCACCTCGTAAATGTATATTATTAGGGGAGGGGGTAAGATGTTAATCAATCTCACATACTCTCCGTCACAATCGATTTATTTCTGCCATAAACCCAGTTTTTCTTAAATTTAAATTATAAGGTGATCAACGTTTTCCTAAAGATTTGGTGTATTGCAGACTGCAGAGTATTTCGAGTTGAAACGGCTAAAAGCATCGAGATATGTCCAGTTTTTAGTGTTCGTGACAAAAAATGCGTCAAGTGGGATTTCGTATAAGCAAGTATATTCATACATCTTTAAAATACATGTAGTGCAATATTTTAACCTACGAGTACCTATTATATGTTTATAATGACTCAACATAACTTTATACATTGGTTATCTTTACGCATGGTCAATACACCTGGTAAAGTTAAGTCAAGAGTACAAAATGCTCTTTTGATTTACATATTACATGTAAATTTGTAAAAAGTGACTTTCAACTAACATGTTAACAGGCCCTTTTTATTGCATTTATTGTGGGGCGAAAGTAGATGGTGTCATCAGATCTGCTGACAATTTGACACGCATGGGCAAGACAAAGAAAAAGTATTTGCGGATTTCTATAAAATATGCAAGCTCAGATACCTGCTTGACCAGTCGAAACCTGATACAAAATGTCGGTCGAAGTTAAAACCTGTCCACCGATACCAAGTCAGGCAACACATTAAGTAGCTGTGTACTCGGGATGGCAAGGTGAGAGAAAGGTCACCGACCGAGTTTTAGATTAAGATGCCCATTACAACAGCGTCTGACAAAATCAGCAACTTTTGATTTCTGAAACTGTTGGGGAAACCAAAGAAAAAAGTAAAATACATTTTCCGCTAGTTTTTAAAAATACCAAGTTTTAGAAGATGACGTCAGGCTTGTTACTTCATGGTTTTAGGGGAATTGCATTTTCTATTTCTTCTCTCGACTGTGAAGGCCGTGTTGAGAAAATACAACAAACATACAAAACGTGCCAAGAAAGGAAATAGTGGAAGATAAACAGGTGGGGAGACGCGTGTTACTCTCTCGGCGATAAATAAAGGAATTTAATTTCTTAAAATTAAAACAGTTGTTAAAATGTATCAGTGTTTTTTGTTTGTACAGTTGAATATGATACATAATTTTTTTTAATGAAAACATCAGTACCAGTGCATAAATGACATTTTCTATTTGCACGTGCAATATATCATTATATCACATCTTTTTTTAATTAGGAAGTTCGGTATTGCCAGTTTTAAAAATCCAGCATTTCTTCTAAAAGTATCCAGAAGAACATGTACGTCTCCAGAGAGCCACCTTGCATGAATTAAACATTTCACTTATCAAAGACTAGCTGCTTAAATATGTCAAGGGGAAATGTGTACAATGTAAATAAACTAAATATAACAAAATAACCATAAAAACCCGTCCAATTGAATAGCTGAATTATGGTAATCCAGAAAAAAAAATCCGGTCAACTTCTTGTCAAGAACTGTGTATGGGTAAAATCGTAATAAAAGATAGACATGCATTTTTACAATGAAACCACATACTGAATGAATTGACAACATTATGGAGGCATGCATGTAATGTGGTTGTTTACCGACATTCATTTATCATGGTAATATGCAATCTGTGTTGGTGTTGATAAATTAAATAAACTAATACAGCGCTCGTGTTCAAGGTTCACCACCTAATTCCACATAACCTTTAAGATTTAAAATCCACGTAATAGAAAATTTCCCTTTACTATGTAATTATTGACAACACGTTGTATGTTGTCAATAATTACATGTATATATAGGAGAGAACTTGTGCCCAATTCTCCAATTCTTCAAAACAATTGTCAAATTTTTAAAAAAATACATATTTGTTTATTGTACAGGCGCCCGCCCATATAAATGATGAGTGAATACCTAAGTGACAAAACAAACACGCTAGAAAACAAAACAACATGACATCCAGTGCAATTTCTGTGAAAATTTCCCCCAAAACAAATAAAACACTCAGAGAAACGATCAATACACGTACATATTATCATATCAAGCAATTTTCAAACCTCCATATTTAAATATGTTAGTATTAAACAGAAGAACTGATATTCAATTGGTTTCATTGAATATTTTCACATCCAAAAAAAGCAAACAAAAAAGCAAAAACAAAGAGCAAAAAATATTTATTTTATTATCTTGGTGTTTTTTGGAGAGGGGGGGGGGGTGGCGATTTTTTCTAGCCTTTATGTTCACTGTATATCTATGAATGTCATTAGTCAGTTACAGGTCAAACCGGAGAGGACTATGGTCTTCATCGCTGTCAGTCATTCTGATCTAACTTCGTTTTCCAGACTTTTCTCGTTATGGTTAAGAAAATTGATTTGAAACTTTATAATGAGAAACAACAGATCAGGATTGATGTTGCAAAGATTGATTCAAAGATGGGATTGCAAAGATGATGAAGAAATTAATTTAAACGACTCTTTTTTCGTTTCTAATCGGGTTCGTCCTTAGAAAACATCTTTCACCAAATTTTCTCGAAACCTTTTAAGCACTTTTAAAATGGGGGGGGGGGGGGGGGGGGGGGGGGGGGGGGGTGTCGGTAGGGTACATGTATAATTGCTTATGCTATACTCTCAGAATGCATTTTGTATAGAAATGTAAATAATGAAAACGATGCGTCATCAAGTAAGGAATTATTATGCGTGCGAGACACAATATTTAGATATATAGTTACATATAATTTGTTTGATAATTTGTTCTTACAAAATGTTTGTGTATGATCCTGTAACACAATACATCGACAAACCTAGATATTTAATTACCCGAATGACAAAGATAAAATTTTTCGATCAAATCACCAGTTCTCATTTTTAAGTTGATCATTTTTTTTTTCAGAGGTAGACACAATAAGAGTTATCAAAAATCTTATTAGGGTAATATATCTCTAACAGGAAATACATTCTAAAAGTACATGTATTTGAACTCGCAAGGAACCAATATGTAAGGAAAAACCGTCATACGACGCCAATCCAAGAAAACCAGATCTACATACAAGACAACTAGGTACGGTACAACTGTGATCGCCTTATTTATTAGTTGAACAAAGAACAAATTTTAGCAAATTGCAAATCAACTACCTTGAACTTTCAAGGTGCTAGGATGAAAGCTAATGTTATATGTTGATTTGTCTTTTAATCATACAAGGAAGTAGAGTGGGGCTTCCCAAGGAATGCTGTCTAGATCTCAAGTACCCCACAGCCCTAGACCACGAAACTCTTGTTTGGTTAGTTTGATTTTTGGCATCTCTAAGTTAACCTGTAGAGGGAGAGAGTGGTGTGTCAACGTGCCCTAACGTGAAGAGATTCACTCTGTTTGCCCCCCACGGAGTCTCAAAGTCCCCTCTACTAGAGAGCCCGGATGAGTCACGGGGTATCGGAGGGTTTTTCTCAATATGTCCTCCAAACACAAATCACTCATTCGAAGACACATCATGCATAAGTTTGATTGCACCGACAGGCTTTGCAAATTTACTTAAACCGAAGTATCTGGAAAGTTTAAGATTCTATAACTGTAGTGCTAGTACCCGGTAAATTCGAATTGCACGTGTATAATAATCCAATTTTTGTTTTATAAGTGTGTACGGGTGGGATTTTATAACATATCAATATTCTTATATCAAGCTCCCATGCACATGCAGTATATCTTTAAACTGTCTTCACACTTATGCTGTTTTTGACGTAAAATGGACGACGTAGGCGTGATAAACACGTCATCATGATTTTGAATTCAGGTACATGTATGGTCATTTAAAGAAGAAAAAGCACGAGATTAAGGTAAAAGTTGTTAAATACGTGTTTGTTTAAAGGTGTAAAAAATGATTGATGAGAGAATATTTGCTGGATTATGTGAGTTACCGTCATGTGTCAAAAAAAAAGAAGCACGTAAAAAAAAGCATCTGACTCGTTTAAATCTCATCTTATTGCATGTATCATAATAATAACCTCAACAACTACTGCGGAGGAGGTGTTGTTTGTTGTATTTTGATTTTTTTTTCACTTTAATTGATTATCAGATAATACTATCTCAATTTCATTTGGATACATGGTCGTAATTATGTATTTGAATCTCTTATAATTCAATTCTACGACAGATAACACGGTCATTTGGTTTCAAAGTTGAACGCTTTGCAGCACACAGAGCACGTCTTATAACCAAGGCTTGCCAAAGAATTGTTGTTTTGACGGTTAACCTTGAAATTCAAAAGACCATTGTTTTTAGAGATTTGATAGATTACTCCATATGATATTAGCCAGTTCATGGGCGCTTCTAGGTCATGCAATGTTATTGTTTGAAATATTGACATGAACAGGACCATCTACATTTATTTTAAGTGTATTTTAAGTGTCTTAAAGTAAAAATTTTGAATTAACGGGCCGGGTGTAAATCCAAAATTTACAATATGTAAACAAAAAAATTACAAATTTGTATTTATACCCACCCAGTAAACTGAAAACTCAACAGTATGATGCAAGGCCAACCAATTATTTTATATTGATACACAACTGAATTTAAAATTCCAGGCATTTTTTAGTTTTATAGATGTAGTTATAGTTCTTTTTAGACATTGGCGCGTGAGTAGAAGTGCAATGTATGTATCAATATACCTGGTTTTTACCTGTCTGACACACCCTCACCTGTTGTTTGTCATCAGCTTCCGATCAAATAGCAAAAGTCTTTTACGTCACCTTTGTACCATTACTTGATTTCACTTGTGAAATGTCTTATTTTGAAGTAAATAGATCTAATTTCGGCTTTCCAAATTTGAGAAAAAAAATCTATTTCGCATTCGACACTGTGAAATAAGATACAATTATCTTGAAAATACAAAAATCTGACAATCACGCAAAAAATGTATTAAGTACTATTTCAATAAAAAATATTTAAGATTCAATCAGTTTTCCAAAAAAAAACCCCAAACAACCCAACAACAACAACGGAAATTGTTAAATCGTGACGGAACATATTAGACCCATCAGTCTCTGTGTAACTTGCAGAAAAATATTATTAAATGTTGAAATAGTTAAATTTTTTAAATACTTTTTGCTTTATGGTTAAAATGACAACTCTAGTAGTCGAAGAGGGAGGGGAAAGATCTGTCCCTTGCGAATTATTAGGTAAGGGGTAAAAATTTAATTACGAGAAAAATAAATAACCTCAAGTGTCTGTGTTTAAATGCGTTGAATTTCGTTTGTATATCACATGGATCATGATATGGATATGACTGTAACTGTAGAACTACAGGAGTGTCCCTACAATTTAACCTTACAATTTAAAATAAAAATACAGTTGTAACGAGAAGTACTGCAGTTCTGGTTATTTTGAGTATCTTTCATTGATTAAAGAGTAATATTTCTTGATCAATATCGCATCTGCGATTTTTCTTTCTTTTCTTTTTTTTTTCTTTTTTTTTGGGGGGGGGGGGGGGGGAGTTGGGTGTTTTGGCATACAATTTGCACGTGATCACTATAAATGTGAATATTGAACCCGATTAAACTACCAATGTGAATGTTGAACCCGATCACAAGCATCCCGCTGTCTTGTTGTGTCTGGTAAAGTTAACAGAGAAAGTTTCTTTACATAACCCGGGTTCATTAGTGCAAACTGAACGTATCAGAAAGGCTCACGAAGGTTGCCAAGGTCTGATGTTTAGGCTTTTGAGTCGCGTAAGCTTTTGTTGCAAGCATGTGATGAAAATCAAATTATATTTTAATGGAAATTATTCAATCAAGTCAGCGTTAAGAATAAAGTTCACATTTATTTCGAAATTTCGGCATTTAATCACTTTCATCTGTACATGTAGCTTGACATAAATGTTTGACATGACATGAACATATAATCTCAACTAATACACTTGTATGTAAGGATATTTTATAAATATAAGCATCTAATACGTTGAAGGTTTGTTTGCATATACCTAAAGGTTTGCATGTAC
Organism: Magallana hongkongensis; assembly: GCA_016163765.1. Taxonomy (NCBI): domain Eukaryota; kingdom Metazoa; phylum Mollusca; class Bivalvia; order Ostreida; family Ostreidae; genus Magallana; species Magallana hongkongensis. The sequence goes on along the minus strand of WFKH01006014.1, from coordinate 57,858,172 downwards.
ATAATATACAATTTCGTCTGACGATACAAATAACGTACAAACGATTATATGAATATCTTCTCTATTTCTTAAGCATTTATATCCTTATAGAAACTGACAGGGCTGAAACCTACATGATCCAGTTCTAACCAGTTTATCGATCGATCGAAACCTTCAGCAACCTAAAAAAAATCACGGACTACACGAAATAAATAAAAAATCATGTTGAAGTCAAATTCAAATATAAGAATAATTGGCTATTTCTTCTATCTAACGTACTGATGTACATTAACAATGACCTAGATGATGTGACAGGATGTCAATAGTACATTGTGAGGTAAATGATATCATTACTTAGTTCAGCCAATACTCATAAATTATAAAAAGGACACCTTTTGTAGAAATTAGGTTATGTTAATAGTTATGCAACTATATTTCATATTTTCGAATGAAATATGGAAATAAATGTAAATGTTTTTATCAATGTATTGTCGTGCAGATATGTTTGCGATATCGTAACATTGGTGTTTACGGAAGCGTACTGCTGCCACGTTGTGAATTTTTTTTCTTTAAAATTCAAACTTTAAAGTTGGAATTTACAACTTTAATCTCGGAAAACCAACTTAAAAGTTGGCTTTTTTAACTTTAAAGTTGGAATTTTGAGGAGAAAAATTATCCACAATGTGGCACTATTACGCTTCCGTAGTTGTTCATTTCTTTACCACGTACGGTTTTGTATTAATTATAATAGCGGAACTAACTTTAACTCGATTAAATATAACCGCCCCCATCACAAGTAATAAACATCCATCTAATCATTTAAACTGTTGGAATTTTAAAAACATATAATTTGTCAGTTGTTTACTGATTTCTACCTAATTTCATGGAGCTTTGATATGCATTCAACGAAAAAACACATGTATATAAAACTTTCAACCACATCTACTCTAATATCCTCGATTTCGCCGAAAGGAAGATTGTTATTCTGCAAATAAGGAAAATTGGTTAGTCGGTTTCCCTTTTTTAAAGGCGAATGATTTTTTAAAAGTCTCTTTACAAAAATATTTATTTCCGTTACGCGAGCGTCGAACTAGCTAAGAAGTAGCACGCACTGTGATCGATTTGACTACAGATTGACTTGTTGGCGGGTAATTATGAGATAATTGACGCAGCGGCGACTAAAAGGTCGTTCTGAGTAGAATCTCGAGAAATTTGTCACTGTATTTGCCAGGCAAAACGATTTGTTCGAATTTCAAAGCTCTGTTGTATAAAAGTAAATGATAAAATGGAATGTATAGAATCTCGGATGTTGCGATGGCGATAGTTTCAGCCGTGTAGCCTGTATGTCTGTCTGTCCGTCTGAATACATGCATGTAACTAGCCTATTTATAAGATTTAAATGTAATTGTAGGATATGATCAAACCTATGGCTATGCTCAGTTATGGAGTTCCCCGGAGAAACACTTTGACTTCCGTTATAAACGTATAAACACAATACGGAAGGCAAGTTGTTTCCCTTCGACTGCTTCATTGCAATTTTTCCATGTATTCCAGTGGTACAATTTGTGAGGAAATTCATTGCTGTATCTCAGTTCATAAGTACTTTTATATCTGTGGTGGTTACAACAGGACCAACAACAAAAAAGCAAAAGATCATATTTACATTGTGCCCACATCATATAGTCAAACACGACCGTGAATCTGGTTGATTTTAGGGTTTATATTATAAGAAATCTTTACTAGTACGCACTCCACTTTGTCGTACCAAACGACATCAAAGTTTATATGATTAAGTTGCATAGATTTCAGAGACAAAGTGGATTAACCAATTTCCTTTGTTCTTTTTGCGGAACACTTTATGATTTCAGGCGCTATATAGAAAGCAGCTGAACTTTTTATTAATCACACACGTTTCATTTCAAGCGATGACTGTACAACACAGAACAAAAGTCGACACATGCTGTTCCACAAGTTGTTCTACAACACTCAGAGATGTTAACCCACTGTTTCATCAGAAACAACGGACCACCTACATTATCTGCTCCTGCTTTTTGATAGTATACTTTTCAAAAGAAATGGACTCGTGTTTTTAGGCAGAACACGTTGTCCGTGACTTCCGTGGGGTTTGTAGAGTTCTAGGACGGCAGCAGATTTAAATCTTTACACAGATTCCCTGAAACGCAGTTTTCTTTAGTCATAAGGAGTTTTCTCAGAAAAATTTACAAGATTGCAAAAGGAACAGATTTTAATTCGTACATGTACAAATTCTAGCACATTGCTTAATTCGTTTACAGCAGGAAGTTTTGTTTAAAGTTATTGCCAATGTCTACAGCGTTACTAAATGATAAGGTACACAAGCACCTGAACAACGATTTCTAGCTTTAGTAAATGCAACGCAACCCAAGGACACTCGGCTAAACAAAGCGAAATATACACCGTTTTACTCAAGTCAAGGTTTGCCTAGTTACGCCATTTCTTATGATTTGTTTACATTTAACGCACCGGATTGAACTTACAATAAAAGTACTCGTCATCTAATTGGTTCATGTAATTGGTTAATCGCTTACACTTTTCATACCAGTTGTATAAGAACCTTCTGTCCTATATGACATAGTCTGTTTGATCCATTACACGGAAATGAAATTGACACGATTTGTAAATTGACAAAAAACTGCAAATAAGATCAAACAGACATGTCATTATGTACTACCAAGGATTTGGCTTACAACCGATGCTACTATGTGCAAAAAAATATAGGCCACAAATTACACGGACATAACACACAGAAAATTTGCCCCCGATTATTGAATATGTTCATTATCTGTTGACATCCTTTGACATTTCCACGCTGCACTGTTGGCCATTTGAAGTACTGCCAGGGATCTTGTCTGCAGTGTGAAGGTTGTCGATCGAGTTCGTTAGTTATAGATAAAACAAATTATTAACCCATTATTGACTCTAGGTATTTTCCTATTGGTACTACCGTCTTGTTCGACAGTTTAAGCTGTAGGCTTCAAGTCTGACAAATGATAATATCTGTCAATTGTAAATGATGCTGGCTGCGACACTACACAAAGCCAGGGGCACAGTTGTGGATTTTAAAGACAACTTCCATTGTGCCCTGACCTTCGGAGGAACACTAAACAAAGGAATCCGGAAAATAATAGACTGTGGTAAATTACCTAGTAGACTCTTCTAAAGACGCCACGACATTGCCGACACATGAACTATGTAAATAATAGTTAAAACAAAGCCAACAGCCATCGTCCATCTGTACCATGGCTTCCAGGAGAATATGTCTCAGCAAATTGTTGGAACTATCCGACCTTGGGGGTGTCTTAAGAAGGTCAGGGTCATATTGGGACACTACCCCCCCCCCTTTCATCCTCCGCCATTTGGCGTTGGTTTTGGCAATTTGTGTAGTACCCTAATAACATTTCTATTATGTATGAATGACAGGCGGAATTTGCACCGTTTTACGTGCAGGTCGCATGCGATTACAAATGTACATCTGTTTTTGTGCAACCTTGACCCAAAACCTTAGTAAATCTCCTGATAGTAAAATCATCCGATGTAGTACGTGATATTTACAAACATTTCGTTCTCTCAAAATATTTTAAGTGCGAACAGTGCAATAACGTGAAATGTATGCTAAATAGATTACTTTAAGCCAACATTTACCATGTACTGGAACTCAGACTTTGCCTTAGATCTGTGAAATGAAGGATAACACTAGATACAATAAAAACAAAGTAAAATGCAACTTATAAATATAAATATATTTTGTCTAGATTTTCAAAAATAAAACATGAATATTTACTAACTTTATTTTCATTCAAATAATAGAGGATAATCTTTGCCTATTTCGGATCTGATAACTTTTTCAATTGTGTCTCACTGTTATTCTTGTTACGTGAAATAATCTTGGATTAAGGATATGAAGGATTGGAATCTAGGATGTATAGGAATTCACAAGGAATTATATATAATAACTCTTCAATAAAATCACGAAATAACTTTGATTTATCGTGTAAAACTGATTTAAAGGCTGGTTCAAGTATACCAAGCTACAGGCAGAAGCAGCATGCATTAGTGAAAAACAAACTCCAGACAACCAAACGCAAAAAATAATACCAACTGCGCAACGCAAACTTGATTTAATTGTTAAATCAAAACAAAAAACAAAAAACAAAAAACAAAAAAAAATTATGAATACAGAAAGTTCACTTACTTGATTATACATTATGATAGTATTTGGGACTTTTCTTCGTCAGATCTTGTATATGTGTATTTAAGGTGGATTCCTACTTGAGTGACGTCATCATTGATAGTTCTGTATACAGGGCATTGAAAATATGTAATTATCATTAGTGGAGAATGACAGAATTTTTGTATAGACCTTGTGTTAATAATATTGCTTTAGTAGAAGAGCAGAGGGTATTTTTCTGCATGTTTAAAAGGATCGTTAACTACTTTACGCTTCGAATTATTTTATTTATACATGCAGTGTAGTAAAAACTTTTCACACTATTTATACAAATATATTAATTTTATCACAGAGTTATCTCTTGAAAATAAAGACTTCCTTTATTTTTCAAAACACACAAATTGACTTTAAAATTTTCGGGAAAAAATAATCAGTGACATTATTTGTAATTAGTATTTTCGGAAAGAAATATTCAGTAACATTTTTTAATTGAAGTTGATTGAGCGAAATAGGGGTATACATGATCTATAAGTTGTATAAAGAAAATAAGCGTTTAACCCCCTATTTTTTTTACTTTTCAAATGAAACAGATATTAATCTATAATTTTAAAAGTAAATAATTCAGTAAACTATAAAAATACAAAAATATGTGAAGGTTAATCAAATTTTGTAATAAATTTAATTTCTTTATTAGTATTCCTTCTCTCCATAATGTTTTTATATCAGTTTGTAAATAAAAATGACAACTTTATTTCTGATTTCATAATGGTTGAACTCTTTTTGTCCCAGATTGTCCTGGTCATCATAATATCTACACGCAGACCTAAATTAGCGTTTCTCAATACTTTCAATCCTTTGATACGATGTATGTATATACGAGCCTTTCACTTAAAAATCACAAAAGGTCGAATTCATAACCTTGATTTTGGATACCAATTCAAAATTCGTACGGTTTTGTTGTAGCTATAGGTTTGACCGTAGACTTTCTTTGTGGAAAAAATTTCCACCCTATACACTGTACATTGTATGTGTATTGAAATCTACTATTATAATAAAGAATAACATGAATTTTATTTCAAAACACATCTTATATGAATACATGTGATTGAGGAAGCTTGAACAGTCTTCGTGATGGTTTTAGATGCTTTTAATATAACATTTCAATTCAAGCTTAGTTAGTAAGCTCTGACAATTCCACACCTAAATAAGAAATTGACAAATTGGTGTGGTGTGGTTACCCAAAGGTGCCGTTAAACTATGCTATGAATATTTAAGTCAATATACATGTCTTTAGTTTATTGTAATATAACACTACCTTATACTGACTATTTCTCTTAGAAAATTATTTCTCAATTTACTTATACTTAGACCTACTGCTGACATCGTATTAACCCAGTTCGCTTTTTCATAATCCATATAACACCTCGTTAAGGACATCTCCCAGAAAACAATCCGATCTGTAGCCATAATGATATTAAATACATTTTTACAAGTAATAGCTCAATGCGTCCTTGTCCTTGTCCTTGCCCTTTTAATACTATCTCGGTATGTGGGTTCTTCTCTGCAGTCAAAACAGACGGCTAACAGTTCAACGGACAACCTCCGTACATTCACCGCGCTACATGCAACATGTAATTTCTTTATCAGTTTTTTTCCTCTTTATTCTTTTTTCGTTTTTTTTTACTATAAAAGAAAGTGTCTTGATTTTCTTCGTTTTTATCACTATTATTATAATTTTTACCCCCCCCCCCCCCCAATTTTAAATCGCATTTATTCGTAAAGTGTCAACTAAAATGAATTTTTTTTTCATTTGTAAATTATATGAAACAATGAATTCTGTATCTGCAAAACTGGTCAGGAAAATAGTAGAAAAATCATAGTTAATTAACATAATTCGGTCAAATTGATATGAAATTATACTCGTTTTGTTACGTCGTACCATTAATCATTCGGATATTTTTAAGATATATTTTAATAAAAGGTACTGAACTAAAACTTCTGTAAGAATAACAACTTTCTACCCAATCGACACTTTTCAATGAACTTCGCTATAATTAAAAAAAAATTATATTTGCAAACATGTAAATGAAAATGTAACGTTAAAAATGCGTAATAAAGACGACCACTAACCTTACAATTGAAAAATTGTTGAAAAAAATTATTAATATTTTTTTACTCATGAATAATAGAAGATACTCAGTAAAAATCTATTTAAAAATTATAGAAACAATCACAAACCTCAAATACAACAATTCTCAATTTATTTTAATCTGTCCTCGTTACATTATTTGTAAAAAAAAAAAAAAAAAAAAGATACTAATCGTTCCTATATTCATTCAATTATTTTGTTAAGTCGTACATTTATATTTTGTTTGATTTGTTCTTTTCTACCTGAATCATTCGGATTTATTGGTAAGTCGCACTATGTTACATATAGTTCTTTTAAAAAAAATAAAATAAATACCGTTGAATTTATACTTCTCATAGCAACGATAGCTTTCAAAATCAAAGTAAAACTACTAGGGTTTTTTTTAACGCGCTTTGCTCTAGCTGCCAATAATCTTTAAAAGGTGTTTTTGAATGCAATTGATATATTAATTACTAGTATTATTGTTATTGTTAGTCCCCTACCGGTAAAATCAGAGGAGAATATAGTCTTTATCGCTGTCTTTCCCTCTGTCTGTCGGTCATTTTGTCCCAACTTCGTTTTCCGAATTTTTTTAGTTATGGTTTGGAGAATTGATTTGAAACTTGCTGTGTAGCTTTATAATATAAAAGTACGAACAACACTTATTTTCTTCTACAATATTTTTTATACTTCTTTAATTCAGACTCCAAATTTATTTGTAGATTTTGCTCTTAATTAGTTGGGAAAACTTCTGTTTCAAGGCTCGCGTTATTTTCAAATGTGGATAACGATTTCAGAAACAAATAAAATAAATACCGGATGGCAGTTTCACCAAGTCCCTACTTCACACACAGTAGTGATCCTATTATCTGTTGATTTTGGTATTTTTATTTATCTTTTTTTCCATGTTAATTATTTTCCCTTTGTTGTTGAGTAATAACTGTTGATACCTCTTAGTAGATCTGACGTCGTATCATGTCGTGACGAGGCCCCGTGCCTCTCCTCGCTTTGTGTATCTCATAAATCTTTCTGCAAATCTAAAAAATAGCGTCTATTGAAGACAACCAACTTGAAGAGTATACGGTTACCAGAGCCTGATACGTTCATCGTGATATGAACTTGCACAATACAATCACAACACAACAGATTTTTGACAACTGTGACATGGATATTAATGCAATGTGACATTTATTTTTCTAACCAATTCTTCCATACAGTGAATTTTAAAACTGCTGGTTTTGGGTTTCTTGATGTCTTGGTCAACTAAATATCTACTATATTGTAAATCAAGGGTATTTTGCTAAGCTATGAGTGAGTGAATAAAACCAGAAGAGGGTTCTAGAAAAAGTATCAGTCAAGTTCCAAATCACCTTCCAGAGAGTAAACCAAAAATAAGAACATTGCATAATTCAGAGATAGGAAGGTTATTCCAAATGTTAAATCCTTATTATTAAATAGTACTCGCTTTTGTCATTGTAGAAATTCACGAATAGAGTAAATAGAGTAAATTTGAGTAGCTCATCTTTAATTTTGTCCTTCTTTGGTGCTATAATAATGTCTTTAATCAATATCAGAACCGGTTTGTATTGTCACACTTAAAAACTTTGATCAAAAGAGCATCATATTTCACCATCCTAAACACTGAAATATTAATTCTTTTGGTAAGCAGTTTCGACACATGATCCTCAAATGCATTTGATTCATATTTCATGCCCCCTTTTTTAATAGATTTTTTATGCATTGAAACCAGTAATAATTTAATAAGACACATACATGTACCAGGGTATGTGGATCATATATGGTGAAGTTGCCTGGATCCAACATATTGATTGCAATGGCCAGAATTCAAACTCGTGTTTAACCATAAAAAGGAGTTGGTGGTTATGACTATATTTTTAATAAATTAAATGTGGTTTCATTAATATTCGTGGGCGTCAATTTTCGTGGATTACTTGAAAATTATACTTTATGGATTAAGAAATTCGTGTCCAATGATACTATCAATGCAATATGTTACTTGATATTGGACTTCTATAAACATTTAATCTAGTGGATCAAGTCAGCAATGAATTCCACGAAAATTGGTATACAGCGAATATTAATGAAACGACAGTATTTTTATACGCTTAGTATTCGCAAGCTCTGAATAAAATATGGGAAATATTACGATTCTTAATTTTGGATATTTAGAAAATCAATAACTTATGGTAAGAAAAAGTTATGTTTAATTTGGTTAGGAGGATCTGACATGTAGAGTGTTGACTAGCCATCTTCTTTTAACGAAGAGGTATTCACATGCGTAAGAGTCATTGTTTAAATATTGTATAAATTATGGTTATTTTCGTCTATATCTGAGTATACTTTTATATAAAAATTGGTGTAAATTTGATTGTTTCCAAAATGAATCGTGTTGAAACAGGTTGGAAATATTCAGCGCACTTCTATATTTTCCCTCCCTATATAATGGATCTATAATCAATAAAATCTATTGATTCTCACTAAATTTAAAACTACTGGTAAAAAACGCCCTTCATTATACGATTAAGTACTCATTGCTCCCTTATCTTTGTATTTACATAAGCTGTCGCCGAATAAATCCCACAGAAACACATGCGTGACTATTTGAGTTGCTTCAAGACATATTTTTGATATCTTCCTTTATTGGTGCATGACTGTTTAATCGAGATATCAATAAGTAAGACGCAGTCAATGTTTTCCCTAACGAGCGCAATATGAGAAGGAGAACAATCATTGCATGTAGTATTTATTAGTATGACTGGCCGAATCATGTCGGTATAGTCAAGGAAAAGGTAACAGATATAAACAGAGTTTTCCCTGTGATAATACTCATCACGTTTTGCTTTTTCGAAAGTGATATTTCGCCTATTTATCCTTAAAGGGCAACAGACTACACGTTAATGTTGAGTACGGACACTAGGACTTAAGCTTTGTCTTCGTGTCCCCGATCTATTCGTCCGTCTTTCCGTCTGTCTTTCCTTGTGTGTAGTCTATTACACGCAGCAACCCTTTAATTTTAAACATCTTTAATTTTATAAAACATGCTGTTTGATAGGCTCCGACGATAAACACATGTATTATGATAATACTTTTAGTGGAATATGGTCCAAGTACAATATTAGCCTCCTCCAATTAAACTTATTTAATTAATTAAGCATTCATGGTGAAAGTTTTTCAAATAGAACAAAAGTTTAATTACCTGCATAAGTAACGAACAAAACGATTTCAACCCAAAACTAGCCATTGGAGGGTATATTAAACAATTAGTTATTAGCTTTGTTTTGTTCAATAATTCAACAGTCCGTTTGAAGATGTCTGTCACAGTCAGTACTTTTAGTACTTTGATTTATAAAGTTGTAAAACAGGGTATAACTATGACTATGTTTTAATGATGTCGTCAGTGAGTTTGAGGAATGCTTAAAGTGACTTCAGTTACCGTCAAAAGTCATTTACTCTATTAAAGTATACCTACTGATATAAACAAATTGTATATATCCACAGCCTAATTCTGTTCCGTGGGAGTAGGTGCGGCATGTTCATCTTTCTGAAAAATATATTACTGAAACAAAATGTAACGTAAAAAGCAATTTGAAAACAACATCAATCACTTCAAAATAAGCATGCCTTTGTTCAATAAGAACTTAATCCAAATCTATACAATTGTACATTTTGTGACTTTATGCAAGCATTATGTTATCCTATATAGGGTAGATAAATATTTTTCTTTATGTTCCAACTCCACCCTACTCCTTCTTTTTAAGTTTTCATAGAAAAATTAAAAAGGAATCATTTATAGAGGTTCGCTCCTCAGGTTTTAGGTGGCCATTTTGGGTCACCTCTAGTCTGAAAATTCTGCATCACATATTAATTCTAGTAGTATATTTATATTTTACAATGCCAAATTAACTTTAATGAATAAAATTGTTTAAATAAAATTACGTTTTTACAGGGTTTAGTAAGGGACTATATTTTGTGGCGGAAGGTTTTCAAGAAGAAAATGAATAATTTTCATAACTCAATAGTTTTAGAGTACTGTTACTTTAGCTTCATAATTTTCAGCGCAGACCAAACTTCTAGATAGTTTGTGTATTACGATATATTCATTATGTTCTGAAAAACATATTAGAACAATATTTTGATATTTCTATCGATATATTTCGGCATATTTAGCTTATAGTTCATAGAAGTTAAGAAAAACTTAACTCCAATTTTGGCCTAAAATTAGCTTATTTCATGCTATATTTCAAATTTTTGAGATGTGACCCCTACTTTTTTTTACTTTTACATGAGACATTAAATGTATGTCTATTTGTATGCAAAGTTTTGGAAAGATGACATTACTAATATTTTTTTGACAATCTTAACATCTGTTGTTGTGTTCATTATGTACTGGCATTTGAAGCCACCAGTAAAGCAAGGTTTTTTTAAACTTTGACTTAGATATTACTTTTATAGTCACTACATGTGTTCAACTTCATACTGTATCAAAATCATAATTAAATAATAGTTCAAACTATAAATATTTGTTTGATTTCTTCAAATAATCAATTTCCATGCCAAATTTTAGCAAAAATTTCAGGAAAATTATCATTTCTGTTTGGGGCCCTATATTTCTAAAAAATGGCATGTGACATGGGTCACAAATAAAACAAATGAACATTTTAGGTCCCCATCTTTATATCCAAGTGGTTTTTGGATGATTGACATTACTAGTATTTCAGGTGCCAACCTCCTTAAGAACTGATGTTCAGGTGAGCGATGTGGTCCATAGGTCTCTTGTTTGTTTGTTTGCGAGGGGGTTTTTTTGGTGTTTTTTAGGCGAGTATAGTTACAACGTCATTAGTAAGATGTGGAATGTTTTGGTACGGTTAAACACTTCTTTGCTTACGTACCTTGATATGACAATCGTATAGGACTCACCGTTAAACACCCTCACCATTCCCGTTTTATACAGACGTAAAACAGAGTCATTTTACACCTCAGACTTAAAAGCTGATAAGTATCTTCTCAATGAAAAACAATGAAAATACTTATATTACATGCATGTTATACGTGGGAGGGTTAAGACCTACCTACCTAATCTCTCTCTCTCTCTCTCTCTCTCTCTTAACTGAATGGTACGTGGGATCGAAAGTTGAAAAGGTTTCTCTAAATTCAGCAGTTTGTGGATTCGTTAGACGATTAATCGATTACAGTCATTGATTGTGCCTTTATTTACTGACTGACTGCTAAGAGTTTAGAGTCGTTTTAACAAGATCTTGGACTTTGGGCAGTACGTGACGAACTCCGATTTGATAAAGGCGGGGTCTACTCATAGTTAACTGTCCAGTCATTGGCTAATAGAGATGAATGCATTGAACGCAATGTTACTTGTATATATCAGTTGAAACAGCGTCAATTTCACTCAACTGAGCAGTACTTGGGGAAAAAAATTTCCGTTTTTGACAGTTTATGAATATTAATGAGCTTCTCTTACCGAATTAAAAGAAAGGGGGTCAATATTTGACAGCTTGTTTTGATAAGCAAACTATATCGTAGCATCCCACCAAAAGTCAAAGCTCTTGTTAAAACGGCTCTATATACCTGTACAATCTCAAATGGTAGTTTTTATGATAATAAGAAAAAGGAATAAGTTGCACTTATTATTCCAACATCTATAAATCACAGATATTATGATAACTATACAAGCCTTATTTTAAGTCTGTGTTGAACGTTCTGTCATGTTATATATACCATGTATTACTATGGGGTAATGGTAACTTAAACTAAAGGTAGAATTTTCACTGCCGTGCAGAAATTTATAACCAATGCTTGCAGATTTACATGAGTATAATATTGTTCTCATATTTTTTCATCACCTTTCTTCTTTCATAGATATATCGTGTTTTATGACAATTGTAAACTATTTGTATAAGGGGAAGAACCTAGTAAGTTGTTAGACTTTGTGTTCAATCCCATTGTATATTGTATATACAATAAAATGTGTTAAAACCATATATACCAAACTCTATACATATGAATCACCCAATAAGAAGTAACCTTCCAAGGTCACATTCAGATCTGTGCTCCATATACATCGTAATAGCTTTCAAATGTGCAGTCACTCCCTTTGTTAATGCTGAAGATGCAAACTCCATAACTTCCGCACACGAGGCACATATAAACATCAACCAATTAACAACAGCGAAGTGGAAATGGCAGTAGAAAGACATTTGTCTATGAAATAGAGTGAACGACAAGAGAGACATATAGAGTGAAACAGTGAATGAAGGTCCGCTCAAATCTAGTCGTCCTAAATGTCAAATTAATTTGATAGTAAGTAGAAAACGATTGCAGCAAACATAAAGAAAACATTATTAGACCAATCCAACATAGGAGCGTAAGAATTTATTCTGGATACTTTATAGCACAAAATACGGGCTAATTTGTCCATTTGCCTTTATATACTATTCCAGGGCTTAAGTAGAATTGGTCTAATTTGTTTAAAGGCCAATTTTTGTAACATAAAGATTTTTTTTCTGGTGATTTTATCGCTGCTGATATTGAGGCTCTTGAACGTTAAATGAAAAAAAAGGCATCAAGCCATCCCATTCACAAGCCACGGAACAGAATGATGAATGAAAGATGATGAAGGAATTCGACGTCGATACAAAGCAAGGTCTCTCACTTCCCGTTTGATGCGAGGGAGCGCAAGCTTCTTCTTGACTATAGAATTACTGCAATACATTGGTAATTCATCTGAAAGATGGCAGATTTTCCTCGATATGTAGTACGGCTAACTGATCTTTGTGTGGGAGGGATCATTTTACACGTCTATATTACTAATTTTTACTCTACTTTCAAAGAGAGTGAAACAGTTTCACTTAATGAAATGTTTTTTTTTTAAATATACGCATCTATTAAGATGAATGTACTTCATTTATTTATATAGGAATCTGGGTGAACAGACAAGCTTCAGGGAAGTAAATACTTAGTCTCTCTCTCTCTCTCTCTCTCTCTCTCTCTCTCTCTCTCTCTCAAATCAAATATTTGATAATTTAATGAAATATCTGTATTAAAATGGGAAATTGTTTTTAGAATCTCAATAACCTCTTGTTTAAGGTATTAGGAGAAATAATAACAAAACCTTGCAAACGCCCAAACAATCAAAGACGATGTACAGAAAAGCGGTATTATGAAAAGCAAAGTATTTACCGTAGTTGTTTGTTATGATCATGTGTTTAAGGTAAGACAAAAAATGTTACCTTAATATATATTATTTTAAAAAAGAACTTTAGCAGTTGCTAAAAAATTAGGTTTGATTCATTTTGGGATATACTTTGCAAAGTTAAAACCGGTAAATCAGTTTTTAAAAATTTAGCATAAATATTATCCTCTTTTTAAGTGCATCTTATCTAGGTCAACTGTAATCAGGAAAATTTGATGATAGAAAGTCAAGATGAACTTTTATATTTTTTTGAAAGTAACACGCCCTTATTTTTCTTGAATCTGAAGGGAGTCGTTGTGATAAGGTGTCATCATGCCAAACTTCGCCCTTCCTAACACGTGGTTAACACGTGATGATAAAGTAGACGTTAAGCATGCCCAGAGGATTCGGATCAAATGCATTGTCCAAGATCACGTGTACGTTAAAGAACGCAATGAACCAGAGAGAGGTAATCTGCAGAATCCCTCTCAAGGACGATTTACTCTTCAGGCAATTCAGATCAACTACCTTCTCAGAATTTTAGAAAAAAAATTATCTGAAAAATAACGAAGAAAAATAAGCAGTTTTGATGAAGTGGCAATTTATTATATGTTTTCTTTAATGTTGGATAAGCTCAAGGTGAATGGAATTATGTTTCAATTTTTAAACTAGGTTATTGTGGTATATTTTTAATGGTTTGTGTGTGTGTATATGGATTTATAAGAATAAATGAAAAATTTCTGTTGTTTAACACTTCAAAAAGATTATCCTAAATTGGTATTGAATACGCTGTTTATACGATTATTAAGAATCCTGGACATGAAAACAAATAATGAAATGGCGTCAATGCTACAATTTGATTATTTCATTTTCTTCCTGAACCAGTTTCGTACAAATGTTGTTTTAATCATGATCATGTTTTAGCTTCAATGTAAATCACATTTAAACTACTATGGCAGATACGTATGGCAAAAAGGTTTTAAAATTAAAATGGTGCATTGACAAAACCTATCAAAAGGGAAGTATTTGCAATGACAATGACCGATGTACATGTACTTATAATTTATCAACACATTCAAGTGAACGTTTTTGGTATACTGAGCAAATAAGGCATGACCATATTATGGTAAAAATAGAAAATAAATTTTATTTTAACAGGGGAGGTAATAATGTCCTGCAGTTTGGTGTTGCTTGTAATGTTAAAGTCACGCTTTATACCTTGCTTGCAAAGTTTCCATTCGACTTACGAATTGAGTTCCGCCAAATTAACCCTGAGTTGTAGATTATTAGTGTTAGGTGTATCATTTCTTGGACGTATTTTTTATGTCAGGTTGCTAATATCAACTGTGAATGGTCCAGGTCATCCTAAGAACAAAGGCCATCTAAATATAACCTTATGGGGCTCATAAAACAAATGCAGAGCCCTGGTTAAATGATGCAGCCTAGGGTTATATGATTAGGTCAAGGTCACTGCTTAGACGACGCCTCGTCTTTGTCAAATAGAACGGAATAGATAAACATTTACCAAAAATAGTTCCAGGGATCAAATCTTCTAAGAAGTGATACAATGATAATTAATATTGTGTACATTTGTATTAATTTAAACGGATACAGATTTCGAAGCTTAGCCTGGTTTTGTTTTAGCTCCTTTAAGAATACATGATAAAGTTCGAATCACCTTTGAATATAAACTATTCTTTTTATGCTTATAGACTGAAGGAAATTTCAGTATTCATTTTAGACAAAATAACAATAAACTGCTGAAGCAACACCCACGAGCGTGTATTTTAAAACTTTTATTACATGCAAAATTGGGTATTTCTCGGTTTTAATCGCCGAGGACATATCCGCCAGTTATATGTGTGTTTATTGGCTCCAACAGCATCTTATACTGTAACTCACCTTTTAACTTATATGGCGATTTTTATATCATGCGGGTCTATGATACTTTTGTTTTCAAGATACTGTATATGCTGAACCGTCAACTTGTACTAATTGCAGACTGTATTTTTTAGGTTTACTGTAGATCTTTTGGTCGGGAAATGACTGGTTCTTCTTGGTCACCGAGGCGAGTATAAAAATGTATATTTATGGACAAGAGTTTCCTTATTGGTATGACTTCCTCCTATATATAGATTTATTACACTTAGAATGTACCGCATGGTGGTCGGTGTAACCTTTTCAGTAGGTCAGTAGATCATGGTGTCTTTGGGAGGCCATCAATTGTCATCATGGTAAAGCACTTTGTACTCATCAAACTAATCGTAGAAAACAGTCAAATTAGCCGCCAAAGGTCAAGAGAAGACTCAGAGCATTATTCACCCCAAGAGCTTGAATCAAATAAATGTTTCATTTATGTACTTAACTCTTTCTCTTAAACAGAAAAGAAATGCAATTTGAATGTGATGCTGGTTTAAGGGCAATTGACTTTTACAATCGCTAGTAGGCGCGATCCTATAGAGAACGGAGGAGAGCTTCTTGCTCCTATAAATTTATTGGGCTCGTCTGCGGGACATATACCTTAAGAATAAAAGGATATTTGTGATTCTATAAATATTTACTATCGGTGTTTTCATCGGAACCGCAATCCATAGTACACGCATTGGCTAGAAGTTTCAGTAACGTTTCCGGGTGGTAAGGCAGGTGAAACCGGAAGTGAGTTACAAGCATCTGAATCAGTGATCTGTATAGACGCCTATAATCGCTATAATAGTACGATTTTTATAAAATTGATAATTTTTATCTGGAGCTTACGCTAATTGTAACGAATTGACGTTAGATAGAGGAACATTACGACGAAGTATACAATTCCTTTTCTTGTATTTCTTCGCTCTGCTGTTTTTTTTTTTTTTAATCAAATACAGAATAAATTAAAATAGGTTTGGTTAACACGAAATAATTAGTTGTCCAAAATCAGTAACGGAAAAGGTTACACAAAAAATTCGTTTCTATCATTTTTGAATTGATTTTTTTCTCTGATATTAATTTTATTGTTTTACAGTTGCGGGCTTCTTTTTGTCCACCTCTTTTTACCCCCTCCTAGTAGTACATTTTTATGGATAATGTCACTGGGTATTTACATCTGGATGTTACTCAGTAACCCGTGTGGGTCTAATTCTGTTCTTACTCGGCTGATAGCACAACTTTGCATTGTCATCTTCTCCAATACAGAAGATCTTTTCATTGCCTCATTTCAATCCATCTGAAAAGAAATATTTTAAATTATATGTAATATGCAAATGAAGTAAGAGATATGATTACATCGGACTATTGTGTATTAATTTAACGCAATGTAAAATGAGATAGTAGATTGTGTTTTGCAGAAATAGATGTATTTGTGTCTAGTAACTCTTTTTTATGTAATTGTCGGGTCTCCGGTTTGCCAATTAAACGCATATACCTTATCCAACCGATCTCACTTTGCACTGTTAACAATTTTAGGTATACTTTATATTTAAAGTTTGAATTTCGTTTCGGTACAAATCTTTCATGTAGAAAGATAAGAAACTACATGTAGAGTACATTTGATTTCAGCGCCCCAACCTGTTAATGTTTGGATGCAAAATTTGTTTTGTTTAGCAAAAAAAAACTTACTTCGAGAAAAGTACAATACTTTAGTAAGATTTATGAGTTTGTCATTGAATCGCTAGGTCGTTTGAATTCATGTCTATGAATTACGTTACGGTGGTGAAAGTCCTATCTGTACCCGATTTATCTTAAAATATGGGAAGCCATGAACATTTCATATAAAATCAATATGCTTTAAAAGTACAATAAGGCAACCTGGAAAAAATCGTCGGTGTTTTATTCTCATTTATTTTCCAAAATAAAAAAAAAATAAACCGATGGTTTGTCTGCGAGGAACTCTGCAGTTTCCCTATTCACTTCGTTCACTATTGATTTTTATTAAGCTATTTCTTATATACCACTTCCTGTATGTTAAAACTCGGAGCTTAAATGGAGATTATCGTTAAATAAAGCAGGAGGCGTTTCAAAGAGCACGATTAAAAAAAATTAGACACTTAGCCACTTGAACCTCCCTCGCCCGGAACTTTATTTAATGGGGCTTTTTTTTCCTTTGCCAGATCGAAAGCAAGCGAAAATTGATGGTGTGTTTCAATCATTAACATCCTGGCTTTTGTATGTAGGAATGGGTAGAGGTTGATCGAATGACCTCCTTCTCAAGGTTATTCATGAGATGGTTTGCGATAGAAATGTGTTTATATAATGGTGTTTATTTCATTCGTATGCTAGCATGCATTAAATTTGTTTATTTACTTAAAAAAAATTTTTTTAATAAATTTAGCAGAAAAGTTTATGCAACAATTTATGCCAATACCTGTAGATCTGGTTTGAAATAACATTAATATTTCTTTTAAATTGTTGTTTATTCAGTTTTTCTATAATATGCGGCAACTTCATCAAACGAATGATATATGAAAAATTGATCATCTTGTATATGTTAGACGGATTCATGTGGAATTGTACCAGGAGATTGGTGTGTTATGTAATTAATTAGTACTAATTACATATTGAACTAATCAGAACGAAAGCATGTAATGTTTACATAACAATATGTTGAAGCATGTGTATGATTGTTACCTAGTACGTGTATATAACGTGCATCCAAAGAAAGCTTCGTACAAAGTAAAAACACATTGTACTGATAGTGAATATATTTTGCTGTACTGGTCATAGCTTTTTAAATAACATAGTCGTCCTAAAATACTATACACGCAAATAACCTTGCCCTAATGATTAAGTTGACCCGTACCTCCTCTGACCTCGCACGATGGGTACTTAGAAATTAAAAAGAATGCATCTTGTGACGTTAGAAATAGTGATGCTGGGGGCTTACTGACGACGAACCCCCTCCCCCAACCCCTTCAATTTCACAAACTCTGATAAAGTACATAACCTAGTATTTTGAGTGGTAGACGCTCTATGTAGCCCGGCACACCGTTTATTGCATTCAGTGTCTTTTGGTGTAATTTGCTTGAATTTTATACAGATCATCTCGGTATATATTCATTCATTATAATTCGTAATAAATATGTCCGATCATGGGTAGAAATTGAGTAATCTTTATCATCTGCATGGTGTTCGGAGAAGACCATTGGCACAAATTGAACAGCATGTTGAAAAAAACCCACTGTCACTCTGTCAAATAACTGGCATCATTCAACGTCACACAATGCGCCGTAGCGCTAAAATAACGAAATCATGATGTTAGAACACCGCGTTGTGTTAGCGTGACAGCGTGTTGCCCGAAGTAGCGTTATCCCCACAGTGCGTTGTGTGATATCGCCACGTCAAAATATATAGCAATTTTTGAACGCAATGTTGAGGTTAAGCAAATAGTTCTAAATTTACCCGTACATCATAGTTTTATGACATTTATTTAGCATACTCTCGTCTTTTCATGTTCGATGATGTAGTTAGACGTAGACGTGAGTCTTTCGTCGAAACAAGTACATGTCTCTTCCACTGCATTTGAAGATTCAAAATGACCCCAGAGTTATAAGTGTCATACTTGTAGATGTTGTTAAAAAGGGGAAAAACAAATGTTTGAAATTGAATTTTTGATATATTTGAGAAATTTGGTGAAATTGCTAATAATTTGAAATGAACAAATACGACGTTTCGCGGTCGGTGAGTTCAATGCACATATCTTTTACACGACTTTTCCGTTCCTTGGTATGTCCCAATGCTTTCCTGTCAATTAGGAGTTGTATCCGACCTATCACGACATGACGGGCGAGCGTCCCTGGAGAAAATCTGAATGAAACCTTAAAACCTCTCCCTCAATGTACACTCATTGATTTCTATGTCACTGGACTATAAACAAGGAGGTCATGTCTGACAATACTAGGTAAATTCAATTAGCTTCCATAAACCTCAAAGTTCGCCGAAAAATGGTTAAATCGGAAGCAATGAATACATAAACATCTTGCTATCTACTTTGAATTCATTTACAATTCGGATTTTAATTGGTAATCCCAGATCACTTGTTCAACTTACATGATTGACAAATAGTAATTTTTAAAAGAGTGCATAATTAGTTGATAAACTCGCTGTATCTGTTTCCTTTTTTATCTGCAGACCTATTCTTTTCTATATCGTACAGCATGCTGATTGTCGGGGTTTCAAGAGGAGAAAGGTTAATACCATGTACGTGTTATCTTTTAACAAGAATAAAAAACAAAACAAAAATGTCGTAGAAAACAGACGCATGAATGCATGCATTCCGTAGTAATGCCAAACAATGTATTTTTGGAAACGATAAAAGGTCAGAATTAAAGTATCTGCGAATGGGAGGCGCGTGAACACGAGCGAATCGAACTGTTCCCCAACCAGACCCACCGTATGTAGATGATGGTCTTGAAGCGTATCAACGAGGATTAAGGGATTAAGCCAATGTCTAGATTTTGCCAGATTGATAAAACTTAATCTCCATTTCTGAAATTTAAATCGTCAAGTCATGATCATAAAATTCAAATTGTCAGCGCTATCGTTAAAGGAGTTGCATTTTTAAAAAAAGTTAAATTTAAAAAAAAAAGATTTATTTAATTGTTTATGAGAAAACACAAACAGACTTATGGGCATAAGAAGATATGCTCTGATATTAAGCAGTCTTCTTAAAGTACATGTAAATTAATTTGGCCTATTTTTTTGTTTTCTTTTAAAATGTTCAATATTTGTAATATTTTTACACACTTTTTTATACATGCATACCCCCTCCCCTTTCACAGGGGGGTTTATGGCTGAGGGGAAACATAGTTTTGTCATACTATAGATTAAACCGAACGTGATTCAATTAGTGAAATACGCATAACGCAGAACTTGCTCTTTTTCTTTCATAATCAAGTAAGACGGTAAGAAAAATGTACAGTTCAAATATCTGAATTCTTTATTAGATTTTTTATACAACCCTCCCAAAAAAAATAGATATCCATAATTTAAGCGATAATCCTATTCATATTTCAACGTATTTCTTACATGTATCTACCCATCTGGGTGGATTTTTTATTTCAGTTTGCAAATATTTTCTTAAAATATTCAAAATGCATTCCTACAAAAGTCCCATTTTTATTCATCTGCGCCAAAATAGAACAGGAGTCTACTTAAAAAAGGACATTATTCTCCTATTTCGACACATCTTTGCAAGGGCGCATTTAGTCGATCTTTTCCCCCAAAGTTTAATTCTGTTAAATAACATCCACCTTGCTTTGTTCACACACACCATTTAATGTTTGTTGGTGACCGAATTTTGCTAAATGTTGACCGACATGCTTTAGTTTTCACATTTGATTGTCATTTTTGGACGGGATTTCGTGCAATCTGCTAAACGCAGTTATAAAACATCGGAGGCACGCAATGCACAAATTCTGCTGTCATCGAAAATTGCTTCTAGATGTGCGCTTCTGTTGATTTGTTTCTTTGGTACCTCAAATATGATGTATTTTGTGAGCAAACGTGAAACAATGCTCATGCACCAGTCAGTAAGAAAGACAGTCAGTTTGAAAACATTTTAGAAATCATCTGTCATTCACTTCATAGGAATTTCTTCCAAAACTCATGTTTGTACACAAAATATAGGTACAGTCAGAAACAAAATTTCAAGGACTTTTTATCTTGAGATAAAAATTATGTGTGTTAAATTCGTAATAATCGTTATACATGAATTAGTTTAAAAGTTAAAAACATAATAAATACGTTTAGGAATTCAACACAGTTTGACCTGTTAGACGTAGGCTTAACAGAGCTGGTAGAAATAAATATCAAAACGATAGAAGGGGAAAACTTACGATAGAATTTGATTTTGTTATTAATTCGAGTAATCGTTTTTCCGCGTAACTAATTTGTTGACCGGGGGAGGGGGGTCAACAAGGAAGAACAAGACACGCCGAAATCATGCAGCGCACCTGTCACGTACTGCTGAAAGATACGCCGGGATAAAGAAGTAACCCGGTTGTATTGGAGAATATCTAGATTATCAGGGGGTACATCCTCGGAGATATGGGTACATGTTTGGCAAAAATAAGACTGCCAAAACCTGCGCAAATTCAGCCTAATGGACGACGATCTCACAATCTGTGTACACAGTGTCAGTTTTATCAATATTCAACACGGGATTGTCATCAGCTAGATTTAATTCCATGCACATGTTGATGCACATGCAAGAATTTTCAGAGGACACATCCCCAATATTCTGAAGGTTATTGGGGAGGGTGGTCACTTGTCCGACTATTGATATGACAAACTGACCTCTGAATCCCTGCTTCACACCCCGCTTAATACTCGTCCTCCATTATGTAATATTTTAATGTATATGGTTCTAAATATTTTGCATATATTAACAGAATTCAGAAGTTCACAAAGGGGTCACATAACAAATTCTAATTTTCGCGCCCTCAACAAAAATATTTAAGTCATCTAATTATTGCATAATTAACATTGTGGCTGCACTTGTAAATCTACAAAAAGTTAATTTGACATGAGACAAGCAAAAAGTGCATTTTAAAAGCTAGTGTATTCGATAAATTTCATTCAGCATGTGCGACCAGTTTTTACTCTGCGATAATGCGTTAAATTAATCGTAAAATGTTGACATGTTGTGACATTTATGTATTATGAAAAACAGTTCCGCAAGAGCTGAATATCGCATGTGTATATATAGTATACACGTGGTATATATAGACCGAAGTGAAGAGAGAACCCGCGGGTCTCAGCTAATGTAACAGGTCACTGACACACGTGCTGAAATTCGGATAAATGGACTACGAGAAAAAAGGGGCGTGAGCTAGCATTTACATAGTTACGTTCTGGGAGTACAGAAGTATAGAACTATTGTTAGCGAACTCGGTGGATATATGCATAAGTATTTAAAATCAATACTACGATCCATTGTGGGAACTACACTTGAATGAGAGAAAGAAACAGACGATTGGTTCATTTCTGGGTAAAAGGGTACCCTTTTCCTTATATGGAAGTTCATGACCTAATTTCACTACTATTATAAATGAAGGACCAGCTGTTTGGTTAACTATCAGACTCCTCTCGGTAAAGCATTTCTACTGTCTTATCAGATCTGTGCACTAACGTATAGGCACCATGACGGAACTTATGACTACAGGGCTGGACCTCCACTCCGACCCCTCAGCGGATCCCATCATGGACATTATTGCAGGGGGCACTCGTTACAAGGTAAGCGAATTTTTTTTTCGTTTTTTTTTCCCCTCCACCAAAATATTTTTTTTTCTGTGAGATTCAAAGATCGTATACCTATTTTTTCATGTGTTGAAAACTTACAAAGAAAAATGACAGAGGTTGTTATGTTTTGCATTTTTATAACTCCACGAGTTGCGAAAACTTTTGCAAAATTTGTATAAAATATTCTATCTTTGATCTCCGGTAGAAAATTACTTGGTTTTATGAGCAGAGCAGAACTTCATGCTTGCAAATCACAAATTTTCTGATAATTTACAAGTCTGGCAGCTTTAACATTTTTATATTTTTTGCACGTATTGATCTCTTTATTTTGCATAAAATACACAATCTAACACAATAATTCTCAGTCCATATCTCGATGATAAAACGAAGGATTTAATAATCATCGGAAAAATAAACATCGCTTGAATATTTTACCTATATGTTGTCATTAATGATACACAAAACACCGCAAATCAATTATGTTTTGCATTCTTACCGCTTGAGACAAAGTTTACTTAAAAATCTCAATTAAAACTGCCGGTGCTCATTCTCGGTGTTTTCAGAATTTTGAAAATGAAATGAAAACAAACTCATGTCAAGTATATGAGTTCATTCTGCTCAGATCTATCTGCGAAGTGCATGCGCTAGGTTCAGTGTGAAAGATAAAGCCCCAGGTGTATCATACATGTAATTCAGAGAGTGAGGGATAAGTGGTTGGCGTATTAAAATTTTATTAAAATAAAATTCACGGCAAAATGTCAATTTTTGTTAATTCGTCTTTTTTTGGCTTTACACTCAAAACCACTCTAACACATTGCAGCTTTTTATGTAACTTTACGTCACCGTGTAGCCTCTCTTGTTTTATTTTTACATTAGTGACTAACTGTTCATGTCGATGATAATCTGTTTGTATCGGAAATTTTATTTCAGTCCAATCTAATTAAATACACTACTGGCATTTTAATAATATCAAACACACGTGGTTTTAGGTAAAGTGTTTTTTTTAATTAAAAATGCTATAATAATTAGATTTATTATAAGCGCGTTTGTTAAAAAAAAAAACCCTCATAATCTCATAAACCGAGCATGCTGTAATTTTTATATTCAAAATCAATACTTGAGATGGTGTTTAATATTTTCCAAATTTCATTTTTGGTGTGGGCGTTTTGTTATTTTGAAAGCGAAATCATCCATCATTTATTCTTATAGAATGCATGTATTTAATTTTCATTCAGTCCTATATTTTATCCACAGAAAGTACCATTTTTTTTTTTTTTTTTTTTTTGGATATTGTTTTCATATCGTGATAAAGCTGCAGCGAACTCGCTCGAGTGTGTGTACTCTTCCGAGTTGAAGGTCGGTGTCCTTTAATATAATCTGATTATTCAGCATTGACACTACTTCAAACTGAAAAACAACAGATACTCGAGCTGTGGGTTGAAGGCAAACCGTTTGTTTAAATCTTTCCAATGCTTGACCTTGAAGCGAAATCATCGAATGACCCCCGCCTCTAGCTCCCCTTTCCTACAAACGGAACTCTTTCCATAATCCTACGTGCAAAAAACCGTGGCGAATTGGTGCGCTATAGTACCTGTCTTGCCGCAGTGGGTCGTCATAAAAATCTCTTATTCGGCAGGAAAAAAATCGCTCTCAGATCAATTGTATAATATATCTAGAGAGCGTCTTGTATGTGTGTATTTATACTCCAACGGACTGGTTTATCGCAAGTTTTGTTGACACAAACTCTGTAATCTTTCGCCAAGGTTACGTTGCTTGCTATTTATTCGACATTCGCCGAATTCTTCCCTCCATGATAACAAAGAAGCGCGACACGGTTTAAATATGACGTCACTCTTGAAAAGTGAAAAGATGCACGTGACGTAAAGTCGGCCTTAATAATTTAGACACAATTAAAATGTTTTTTCTACAGATCAGCGCTAATAACTAAAGAATCCCGTGGTGTGAGTATCTCTGCATGGTAAAAGTCTCCGCCGGGGAGGTTTAAATTTGACCCCACGGTGTGACTTAAAACCATATAAATTACCCTCCGTTTTCATGAAATAATACTTTGGGCCACAATTTGTTAAAAGCCCAGCAAACGCATGTCTAACGATTGCGGGCAACGATAATCGCCGAGTTTAAAGTAATTTTAATTTGTTACCAATTCTTTTCTCTACAAAGCCGATAAACAAGACACCTTTCCGCTGATTAGTGAATTCAAAACCTTAGTTTCGCACTTCCAAAGATTTTGTTATTTCTAAATCGGTTTAGGGTTTCCCTCGGCGAGGATACCCCACGGCACCGAAATACCTCCCCGTTGAATTTTTTTTATCAAGATTAAAATTTTCCTGATTTTCAAAGTAAGAGGTAAAAGATTTTACAATACATATAAAAATAAATCTTTGGTAATCAACTTTTGTGAGCTCTTTAATTTTTTAGGATATTTAGATAACCAATTATATAAAAAATCGTATTTACCAATGATGTATTTTTGAGATTAAAAATACATCCTTTATGTCAGTAAATTGGTCAGTAAAATCCTTGCAACCAGTCCAGTTTTCTTGATGTAATTTTAAGTCAAATATTGTTAATTTAATGATAAAACGGACTTTTGTGTACGTTTTCAATTTTACGGTATAAACTGTAACGAAATTTCTCCAGAACATAAGTTCTAGTAAATGTGCTGATGACCAATTACTGTAGATGGTTTCAGGTTTTACTTATTTCACAGCTCTTAAAAAGTTTAATGGAAAAAAAAGTTTACGTACAAACATCATTAGAATATAAGTGAGAATGGACAATATGAAACGCTTATAAATTCTGTTCGTCCCATGAATCTTCTTAGGACAGAGACCTTAGTCTTGATAAAGAAAAATTAAATTGAAAGAATACATTAACACGTTTTTCTATTCTTTTTTTTAAGTTCAAAGCCACTATTTTGACATCGTAAGTTGAATTTCAAAAGCAGATGTTTGACATTTATTGAAAACTTTGATAAACCGCCCACTTCGTAACGTTTATTTTTTCATGAAAACGTATGATAACTGAATACTTGAACACTTAAAATTCGTTTTTCTGGTTTAACGCGGCCGTTTGAAAATTCGTTTAATTTCTTCTATGCTGACGTACAGATGTATACAGTTATGTTTGATAAAAAGAAAGCTATCTTTTCCCTTCCCGTTCTAGTTTAAAAGAAATCTGATAAGATGCATCTAAAGATATTTTGCGATGTCTAAGAATGGATCTGCTTCCCTCAATGTAATGATTACGATGGCTAATCTCTTAATGTGTAGTCTAACGCTTTAATCTGTTTAAAACCCGCGAAATTACATGCGTCAATCATGTTTGAAGGTTTTTCGTTAATTAACGATTTAATAAGAGAATCACGATTTGTAATGTAAGAGTTATATTTGAAAGATAAGTCGTGCCGATCTAATTTTACGCTACAATGTAGTAATCCAACAGCGTAAATTTAATTGAAGATATATATACGTACATATTTTATTTGACAAAGAAGCAGCTGTTCAAGGTTATACATAAACGAGTTATTAACGTCTGCTACCTACGTCATTTTAACTCAGCGATATTTCACACTGAAAAATACACTGACGTCATACCCGTATCAAACTTGACATTATAATATTTATGATAGAAATTGACGAACGAGAAACCGACAGCTCTTTTATTCATTGTTGCAATTTTCTTGTTATCACAAAATGGTCTAATTTAGTTCGATGAAAAGGAAAGGATTAGCGAAAAAACGGCGATAAACCAATAGAATCATATTAACCTGCGTGTTATTTTTGCCTACTCTTCATAAAAGAATTACGATGCTATTTAACTAGGAATTATTTTTGCTTCATTGTCCCGAGTGCTGAATGTCAATGGATTTATTTTAGGGTAGCGCGATATAGATAAAACTTTCCTTTTGTACTCTGGAATATGAAAGTATAAGAAATTGGCTTCCAAAAATAAAACGCTTGTAAATAAAATATCACAGAGGAAGTGCGATGTCGGCGATAGTGAATGATCATGATATCTAAATCTTTGGAACAAATAATAGAATAAATTTTGGCATAGGAATTACAAGGCCATTTTTCTAATTTTGAAATTAAAACATATCAACGCACGTGTGCAGAGCTTCCCCTTACCCTCTCCATTCCATAACGCGAGTATCAAAAGGATCGTAGTACGATGCAATTCATTATTAAAGAGACTCGGGGGCAGAGAAATGGTTGATGAGACAGGGCAAATATAAATTTACATGTCCCCTCACCGGCGTGTTGTTTACAGGGCCTGACCCGCGTGGGTGTCGTGTTAATTAACCCCCACCAGTCCACGAACGAACGACGACAACCATTCATCTATTATTTAAGACTTATCTCTACACCAAGAAGCCTAAGATTAACGTAATGTTAGTCTTGGGACAATCAATATAATTTTATATATGATGTTATTCGAAACTATCTTCAGAAGCGATAAGAGAATTGATGAAAACCATCACGAAAGGGTGTCCTCTTGATCGCTATTTTTATACAGTAGCGAGCCAATCGGAAACGGTGCTTCTACTGCTTTGTTCATTTTTTATTAACCCCAAAAATGATGAATTTCTTCTAGATTACAATGACCGAAAGCTTCACCAGCCTCAAAAATAAACTCTTAGTTATTACTTCCTGGTCATCCTTCCAATATTACTTCCTGGATGAAAACTTCGTATTGATAAACGATTTTCAATTATATGGTAATCAATGATTATTTTTCACCCAACAGATAATGATGCAGTGCTTAGAGATTGGTTTATTTGACGAAATTGAGTCACTGGGAGAAGCCTGCACAGCAGAATCCATTGCAAAGAAGTGCGGATATGACGTCGCTGTTTTAGAGCGGTTGCTAAGCACTCTTGCAAGTTACAACCTGTTACAAAAGGATTGCAACAGAAAAGGTATTTCAAACCCTTTCGTTTGTGTGATATAGTCAAAAACATACCTATTACAACCACCAATCAACTACTGATGAAATCGAAACCGAAGTATTTAGGTGCCAGTATAACTCAACCATTTGCCGAACATAAAGAGGATTCAGAGCCTGTAACTTCATCCATATCATGGTCTGACGCATTGGTTCCCCATTAAATTGCTCATTAGAGTGGGTGTAAGCTTAACACCGACTTTAAGACAATAGGCGTAATTGAATAATGAATCTGTTTACTCGTTAAGAAGTGAGAATCTTTGCTCTGTTGCTCGTGTCATAAATGCCTTACGTTAACTACCCCTGACGTTTTCACCGACATTAAAGAAATCTTTTGTTTTTCTTATCATCTTCCATCACTCTCTTCGAATCTATTTTTATTACATTTCATTGACGGACATTTTTTTGCAAACGGGCTACAATTCAATTAGAACGAGACTATTCCGGGGCATGTATTTTTGTCGTTGATGCTTTTGGGTTTTTATGTGGTCGTCTGCTGTCCAGGGACCTTCCCGCCATTAGACCTTTAATCCGTCACAGATGAATTTTATTGCTCTAACGATGTAGAGGACATATTCGTGTCAGGGGTCCTCATTAATTAACAAATATTAAGCAACTGCGTGGGATGAGCTTAGAAAATAGGGTTCATTCAGGGGTTTCTTCGCAGCATTCAATTGGACCGCAATTTGGCCATATCTGGCCAAGCCATCTGTATCCTTTAACCCTTATATGTCATATCTGGGGTTATAAATGGAGCTCGCGGGATATGGCGGTATGAATGAAAGTTTCTGAGAATGAATGGTAATATACGGCTTCCTTCTTTTAGGGTCAATTTTGCGGAAATGCCCATCCCTTGAGATAAATGTCATGGAGTGAATGAATTTCAAGATAGGGACAACATATTGTACATGATTGATATTTCATTGTTTAATGATTTCATTAACCATAGAGGAAGAAAGTATGACTCTTAAATTAAGTGTTCTTGGGAGTGTTCAGTTGTACAATGAATGAACCGAAATTAGGATACAATACACACAAGCAATAAATTATTATAGACATCACACATCATCTCCTAAACAATGTTATCTCTCTGAAACTGACAAAACCTAGTCCTTGTTCCATATACTAATCATGAGGAAATTTATTATTGTTTCATTCGGTTTAAAATTCTTTATTTATATAAAGTTCTTCAAGAATTAATATTCCAAGACAATTAAAATAAACATGGGTTTATGTTCTTGTTCTTCCGTTTTGTCTAGGTTCGCCATCCTACAGGAACTCTTCAGGGACGTCTAAATACCTGACTCGGTCTCGTCGACCCACAATGATCGGGCTCGCAATGTCTGTCGACACCATGATCATTCCACTTCTTGATAATCTACCAATGCTTTTGAAATCAGGTAATTAGTTGCGCCATCCCACCTTCTTATCTGCGGATGAGAGTTGCATATCATATTTTATTTACAACAAAAAGAAGGGGATTATCACAAGGGTGGGTTTGATAATTTTCGCAGAAGAAATATCTATTTAGAATAACGCATGAAATTATTTCGTAGGGGGCAATTACTTTTTCATTCATAACAGTCGAGTTAATAGCACACAAAGTCGTTTAATTTGGAGTGCCATTTTAATCTTATTACCATTTTTTCCTTATCTTTTTACACTCTGAGACACATTAAAAGAGGTGGGGGGAGAGTGCTGTATACCTGAGGCATTGTCGGATCATTAGTTTACAAGCTACTGAAGCGCAGGGTCAAGCAAAGGTGTGAAGCAAGCGGAAATGTCTACAACAAGTTGATAATTGCCTTGTTAATTTACTAAAACATTTTAACTCTTAAACTGTCAGCATGTCCCCGACGGCAGCAAATGATAGACCTGGCCATTTGACACGGGCTTGTTTATTTCAAGATTTAATGATGCCGGAAGAAAAATGTTTGTTTTGGAATCATTATACTTTTGTGTTGTGTCGTGAATTTCAATATCACTGGATGAAAGCGAATACGAAGTTTACGAACTGTCAAACTTTCTATTTAGCACGTACTTAATCACGAAGTATATACACAAAAACTGTATAAACCTGGTTGAAATATTTGTGGCCGAGAATATTTCTCGTTTTATCTTCATTACTCAACTGCTCCTATCCATTAGAATAGAATAATAAACATGTAAATAATTTCGTTCTGATGGTTCCTCTATAAGTACACTCTATTTTTAGACGACATATCAAACTTATAAGGAAGAAAACCTAATTTGAAAGTACAATTCAGAGAACTAGACGAATTTACCCTTTTTTAAAAGATTATGAAATATTTGCCTCGCTTGATGAACTCGTTGGCAAGGAACATATTGGAACCAAATTGCCAAAATTAGTTAATTGTGTTGTGATAAGTAATTTTTATGTTTAAAATGTAAAATTAATATTCATTCGTGACGCAACTTTGCCCTTTCTTTCAAGAACTATGTCTTCATTTCGATTTGTCCTGTTTCTTCCAGGTAAAGGTAAACTTGACATAAATAAAAATGTGGCTGACAATGGAAACATAATGATGTCTTCACCCAATCACCAAAAGGCCCCCAACAACATCATGGACAAAGAAAACAACATGGGTCCAGGCTCGCCCATCAAACAGAACACACCAACCATGCCGCATATACCCAAAATGCCCTGCATGCCAAAAATGCCTCCAAACTCTAAGATGCCCATGGAGAAGAATGGTATGGACTATCAAGCGAAATTCCTTATGGCAATGGAAGGGTTTTCAGCCACGTGTGCTTCGGCCATGGTGAAGGCGTTTGACCTCAGGCAGCATAGATCGGCAGTAGATTTGGGAGGTAGGTTTTGGTCTTTGCAATCTGGAGAAAAAAGTGCCTATACGAAATAAATAAACCAACGGGAATATCTTATTACAAAGCAGCCAAAATAAGAACACATACAACGCTCGTCCAGCATTTCATTATATTTTAGTCAAAATTCACACTGAAAGTAGAAAAACAACAATATTTACATAGATTTAATTAAATTCGAGTTCTGTTTAATTAAATTGTGTGATATTTAAATGAGGGACTTTAAAATGTTCCGGGTTAAAGTGATTCTTTTCAAGTTGCACAAATGGTTAATTGATTCTTTTTTTAACTATTGTTAAAATTTTGATGTTTGTAAATATTAATTTTCCGAATGAATAACTCAGATTGTGATATCATTTCTTCATTAGACAACTACACTGTAACTTATCAAAATCCTTCCCACACACACTTAACCACATCAAACTAGTATTTGTCAAAAAAACTAATTAAACTGGAAAGGAAGATTAGAGAAATTTATGTTGTTCTTTTTGAATTTTTACACTTCGACCACAAGTGGTTAACATGTGTGTCAGGGACTAGCAATGGCATATCTGTAATGAAAGAAAACCAGGTGATAAACAACGGTAGGGATAGGAACCAAAAGTAACGGCAAAAGGACAGACTGGTCTGTTAGGGCATCCGAGACATCATCTTGTCTGCGATTTACATTGGTTACCGGTGATTAGTTATGATGAAACGCATGTTGAATCGTTAAGAGGATTGACAAGTTGAAAAACAAGGAAGAAAGTTCCATCTTAAGTAATGGCCTACTGACCCTCTTGGCGTCCACAGAAAAAAGATTCCCCATTGGTCAAATTCCGACAAACTGGGTTGGGGTTTCATAAATAGCATGTCTGGATATTTACAAAGAACCGCGCAGTCGCTCAAAGAGACGATTGATGAGGTGTGAAACCGCGTTGTTTATCTTAAGTTTTCTTGTTTGCCCTATTATGTGGCGGGGGTGCCTTAAAAAGCAAGGCCACCGTTTTCAGAAGAAATAAAGTACATTTTTATATCTTTTATAAAAAATCATTACAATTACAGTAAACCATGAACTCAAATATTTACCTAACTATACAACAAAGAAGAATTTTTTTGTTTGAATGCCACTATTTTCGTTTTTAAATGTTAAAAGATTTAAAAGAAAGATATTATCGTATCATTACAGGGGCAACGGGCAGAATCTCATATGAACTGGCAAATACTTATCCTCACATGAAGGTCACAGTCTTTGACCTTCCACCTGTCATCCAAGTTGCTCAGAAAATGCAAAATCCGTGTTCTCAGGGACAGGTCTTTTTCAAGGCTGGTGAGTACGACTTTGTTTTGAATGCTTTGCAAAATATCGACCTTTACTTTAACCTTACTGCAAAGGGAACCGAAGTTAAAGCATCAAGATGGAACTTTGAATGTTGAATTGATAAATTGTTACACTGAACTTTAGTAATCTAATTATCATAACCATTCAATAAATTGTTTCTAATTTATGTACATACATTATTCAAGATGTTGTTTTATCAAAATCGTATTTTGCATTTTGCAGGAAACTTCTTCGAAGATGATATACCATCAGCTGACCTGTATCTTTTGGGTCACATTATTCATGGTTTTGACCTTAAAGGGATCGACAAACTTCTCCAGAAGGTGTACTCTAAACTCCCCCCGGGTGAGTACTTAACAGTATTAATACGAATACTTCAGTAATTTTTAAAGGAATTTTCATTGAATAAAATACACCGATGCGATTATTTTTAAATTGATGCAAAGTTATAATTTATCGAAATATTTTAAGAATGTCACCAGATAATAGTATATGTTTGAATTTTTGCAAAAAGTCAAATGTTTTAAAGAATCTTTTTTTTTCATTTTTCACAGGTGGATCAGTGTTAGTTATGGAAAAGATCCTTGCGGAGAATCGCACAGAGCCGGAGCTTGCCGTTACCAATGATTTTTTGATGACCCTTCTATCACAGGGCCAAGAGAGAACCCTATCCGATTATCAGAAACTCTTTGCCAAACATGGCTTCGTTAATGTGCAATTTACACACATAGATGGTCTTAACTATTATGATGTCATGCTCCTAAAGAAGCCATTTTAGGTTCTCATCATTGACCACACGTATAGAGACTTCTACTTCAATCAGACATTTTTCAGCAGATCTGCTCTTTGCGCTGTTTGACATGATGATACGGGGATGAAATTGATGAATCATCTCTTGCGTTTTGCGGGCCCAGTAGTTCTCGCTAATCACAGCCAGTTGATGTTGGGTTTTTTTAAAAGAGAAAGACAAAGAGACCTGATTATTTAAAAATCTTCAATCTTGCAAGATGGCGTCCGTATTATTGTGTCAATGACATTTTGGATGAAACTTAAAAACTTTTTTATTCTTGCATATTCTTGCACTTTTGTTTCATTGTGTGTCTAGGGCTGGTATTTTGTGACATTGCAGGGCCTGAAATGTAATATGTTGTAAACACAGTCACAGATCTCGAGTCACGGCTATGTAACTTACAAAGTAATTATTACAAAAGGTTTAATCTGAACACCAGCAAATCACGCACCCTGGGGTTTCGGTTTCCAACAATCGGGTGTAGAAGCATTTAAAGACACATGTTCTGACCTTAAAAAAGAAACGAAATAATGTTTGGGTTTTTACGATGTTTTATTTTTTTCTGTAGTCATCCACTGGATGAGGTTTACTTTTTCTAAATCAAGGACACAACACACCCGGGCGATCCAAGTCAGTTATTTGAATCTCAATACCTTAAAATCAAAATATTTTGTTGTTTTAGCAGCAGATTGTATTGTCAATTCAGTATTTGAAAAGCAATGTGTTTTCCCTCAAATGGCAACAATTTGTGTGTTTCAATTTCATCATCATGATGTTTTATTTTGAATATTGTGATATTGTCAGTGTTATGTATATTTTAAATCTATATGATGGCGTTTTGTACTGTATATAATTATATTCCATTGACGCCAATGAAAGCATGTTAGATCGGAGGATGTAAATATGAATTCCTTCAACTTGATTTTGTCATACTCATTTTCATATAACCTCTGTTAAATGTTATATGGACCAATTGTATCTTTGATTCTAACGTAGGTTACTGTTTTGTTAATTATTTATATGATTACTTGCATTGTTTTAAATTTATTGTTATTATTATTTAATAATAAACTGACCTATATCCTGATAGAAATAATAAACTTTTTTATTTATGTCTTGAAAATTCAGACCGCGCTTATAACGACATCTGTCAAAGGAACTGTCCATCAAAGCAGTTGGCCTGTATACAGAAAACAAGTATCCATTATACTATATAAAGTAACAAGGTTAGCTTTTTAAAAAGCTAAGAAAGTCAGCCAACAGAAAATTAATTTTTAGGTCAAAAGTGAATACAGAAGCTATTTTTTCAAAATACAATATATGTAGTCTTCAGAACAATCATAACTTGCGGGTGTACAGTTAGTTTGTATACTTATTTTATGACTGTACATGAATGTGAGGAGACAAGCGTGTAGCGGTGTACTGCAACTATGCATGCTGTCTTAAATTGTAACTCTACAAAGAGTCCATGTCTCTCGATTGTCGCAAAACACTGCCAGTATATATATCCTCTCCAATCTCATTAAAAGAGTCTGGGAGATCTGTATGCAGACCCCGGGCCGTGCCCGAGTCTTCCAATGCAGAGGCGTGACTGACGATGCGCAGTTTGACCTAGAAACTGACCAGTTTCATAACTTATTCGAATTTCTTAAACACGAACTGTCTTATTCCTTCCCAGAATTCCAATTTACGCAAGCGCATTTGAAGTTTCATCCTAACTTAATTAGTCAGCCCGTGGGCTGACTAACAAGGCCTGCAACTGCCGCCATTTGTGTCTATTATTATTAGAACCGTTTAAACAAGAGCTTGGACTTTTAGGCAGTACGTGACAAACTCCGATTTGATGAAGGCGGGGTCTACTCATGGTTAACTGTCCAATCATTGGCTAATAAATATGAATACATTGAATGCAACGACACTCGTCCGACTTCGTCCAGGGCTGTATATTTCGTTGAAACAGCGTCGTCAATTTCACACAACTGAGCAGATCTTGGCAAACGACTTTCCGGTTTTGACAGTCTATGAATATTAATGAGCTTCTCTTAGCGAATTAAAAGAAAGGAGGTCAATATTCGAAAGCTTGTTTTGATGAGCAAACTAGATAGTAACATTCCATCGAAAGTCCAAGCTCTTGTTAAAACGGTTCTGCCTTGACCGGAAGTAGTCAAGGTTAGATCTTTGCATTTTGAACATTTTTCTAGACATAGGAGCTGATCATTTAAAAATGCAAACTGTTATAATGTATACACACATTATCGTTTGAGCCAAGTGCGCCCATTGATTGGAATATAAGAAATGTCACATGAAAGAAATTTCAAGACCTTGACAAATTTTATCATCTGTGATAAATTGATTTAAAAGAAACACATTGGATTTTTTATTTTCATGTAATATATTTAAACCGGCAATGTTTTGAAATATCGTTCATAGAATATATTAATTTGATCTAAACCATAATAAAGAACTACAAATAAAAGTCTACATAATGATATAAGCATATGATTCGTATATCATTGTTTTAGTACATTGAAGATTGAATAATGTTGAATAAAATCAGCATGTTAAAGATATTGTTTTGAGCTGAAAAACATTTAGCAGCTAACAATTAAATCACAAACAAATATAGCTTTTGTTATCAAAGACAATTCTACTAGACAAGTACAAGTGCTTAACTTTTTAATAATCTTCTATAGTTGTCACAGATTCAAATTTCTAAGTAAACTGGCGTTGCTATACATATTTTAAGTCGAAAGCTACCGAAAAAAGGTCACATTAATACATAATAGAGAACAAAATTAAACAGACTGATCACATGGTAATTTGCCAAAACACCTATTTTTAAAATGATTTATTTCTTATGCATTGGTTTAGAATAGTCGACATTTTGTTCAGATTGAAACTAAATAGTTTTCCATCAAAGATCAAAGATTATCAGTGTATTGTAACCATTCTTATGGTCTGAATACACTTGCACTTAGGGCGTTGACGAACGTGATACTGCATTAACACAGTTTTATGATGGTGACAATCCACTGTGTTTATGTGTATTGTGTACAGTACAGTACACTGTATCAGAATTTTATGATATATAATTGTTCTGCAATCTAAGCCTAAACTCCTTCATAAGTCCATGACCCTAAGGTCTTCCTAAACAACGGTTAAGGTCATTATACAGAAGCAGACGTTCTATACAGACAGCTAGTGTAACTTCAGACTTTATTGAATACAACAAAACTGATAGCTGCAGTAAAATCGCTGGTATAGAAATCGCTGGTACAGAAAGGTAAACGTATGTCATGGAGAATTCTTTGGGGCTTTTATTTCATTATGTTTATAAGATGATGTTAAGGTAAAAAGTCTATTGATAATTAATTAACATCGCCGACTTTGAACAACTGATGGTTGTTTGTATACTCAGTATACAATAATTAGTTTTTTAGGTTGTGTTTACAATTTATTCCATGTCATTTTCTAGCAACAAAAATCTCATTAATTCAATGTTATTTGTGTTATTTTGATTTAAAAAGTACAATTCGTGCAGCTTCGATTTCCTCAAATATTTCTTGCAACTGTTTAAAAAAAACCAGACAATGGATATAAAATGTCATTTAACCACAATATTTTGAATCAAAATATGTGGTATGCAGATGTTTACAAGGATATCAATTTTACAAAATAGTGCACACGAAAACGAGGGACACCCCATAAATTGCTCGAGTAATTAATCTCTTAACCAATTTTCCCACTGACTCATATTCAAAAGTACATTTTAATTTCTTGTGTTACAAGGAAGACGCAAAATCTAAACATTGAGCATGTCTCTTTTGTGTGCTGTTCGCAGAAAGAAAAATATTCCAAAGTAAATCAAAAAGTCACATTCGTTTTTCATTGCTGTGTTGGCGAAAATTGGCCAATTCCGGTTGAAAAAACAAGGAGGTAATTGTGTGAGAATCTGACGCGTAGATAGGGCGAGACACAAAATGAATACCTCAAAAATCGGTTAAATGTTTTTAAAAAACGAGACATTTCTGCAATTCAAGTAAAATTCTTTTTACTTGTTTATCATTTATATTGTTACATTCTTATCAACTGAATAATATATTTACAAAACAATTTGCGATTATTTGAAATGGAATGGCGTTTTGCAAACAAAGAATAGTTGGAGACTTAAAGAAAAATTTCTAAACATATTTTTTAAAAAATGTAACAGTTTCAAAACTATGCTTAAGATCTTTACTGCCTAAAACGTTCTTTTCGTAGATTTTGATAATATTAAATTTTCATTGTTTTTCAAACGTTTACCTGTTTCTTCCATACAAAAAGTTTTACTTCCGGTATACTGTGCGCCAATTTTAACCAATTCTGGTAATTTCAAGTGTTGATATAACATATTCATAAAGTCATTCTCGAGTTAATGTGGAAAAAATCCTTTCCTTTTTTAATTTGTTCGAACTACGTGTCAATTTTGATTACCTTATCCTTACGTATCAAATTCAAAACTAAAATTAACATCAAAAATAGGATATAAATATATAACTAGTTATAAACATAAACATGCGTTATAGTTCGCTAAAAAAAGATTTATATCGTCTTTTGCGCAACAAGAAAAATTGGGTTTTCCGTCAATTACCTTAGATCTATTTACAAAAAAGAAAATTGAACCAATCTAATATTAATCCGCATGAATCAATTACGTCATAGATCTGCTAGCTACGATAAAATTTCGTCAGAAATCCGTGGGCCTATCGCATGGATTAATCTCCCCAACAACAACTCGTGAAACAAATGTTCTTTCCTCAAAGCATTGAAGGTGTTTTGTTTCCATATATAAAAAAGCTGTAAATGCCATTTCTTAAGACAGTCTCCTTTCGACATCCTGACAATAATAAGAAAAGGCAATTAGAGGTGACGCGAGTCGACATTGTTTGGTGATTTGGTTTGCTGGGTTTTTATTGGAC
Organism: Magallana hongkongensis; assembly: GCA_016163765.1. Classification (NCBI taxonomy): domain Eukaryota; kingdom Metazoa; phylum Mollusca; class Bivalvia; order Ostreida; family Ostreidae; genus Magallana; species Magallana hongkongensis. The sequence continues at coordinate 57,820,560 of WFKH01006014.1, read as the reverse complement.
TATTTGTCTTGCTGCCTTGATTGTTACAACACACGATGCTCATTTGCATATTTAAAATGGTATGAGTGCCCCTTAAAGCTTCAAAATACATTTTGCATATTGGACGGTTATATTCAATATCATTCTACAGATGTACCTATGTGGCAATTTTCGTGCACAATTTATTACCAGGGATTAGATTCATAGGTTCTTTTTGTCATAAATGACAAAAGGCATTAATTTGTACCACATTGTGTCCATTACAAGTACCTTGAAAACACTGTATAAAGCATTTCAGATAAAATTAGCATTTTTGCTATATTCTTCCGTCATGGAAATGTCAAAGAATTATAAACGCCAAAAACCTATTTTATTGCCACTAAATGTATGCTTATTGAACTTCACAACCAAGGAATATGATATTTTCCAACTACTGGCATTAAGTATGGTCTACTTTCAATTGTTTAATAGATAATTAATTGTCGACAGGGCTGCGAGGCATAATAAGCTGCCTTCTGTTTGCAAAATTGGGGTACTGCTTATAGCACAATACACAAAAAGTTGCTAGCGCTGTCAATTGTAATAGCACAACATTGTAGGTTTTGCTGTAAACCAAAACCTATATAGTATTACATGACATGATTATCCTTGGTATGTTAAGCTACTACCATCAAATCATGCATTGTTGATAGGCCTTACTGAGAGGAAAATATGGCATTGAAATTAGCTGCAGAACTCTAGCTCAACGTGAGATTTTACTACTGATTCACCACGTTATTTGCCTTGAACGCTTTCCTAACACCCTAACCGACCTCGGAAAGTGAAGCATGTTAAATTCACGTCGGGACCAAGAGTCGCCATTTTTACCTGTAAACAAACCCCACCATTTCACTTTACGGGACTGGTGAGGGTGTTTAAAAGATATTCAGAGGCAAGTAAAGTAATGACATCAAAAGTAAAATGTCTCAGGAAATTTTTGGTAATAAAAATTGCACAGAATAAATTCCTAAATTATATTAAAAAGTCCCAAAACTTGTGCTTTTTGTGCGCAATAAATATACTTGTTTGTGTGGATAGAACTGTAGCTACACTGTCCGTCAACCCAAATTTCCCGTGGAGCTACAGTTCTGCAGCTGCATTGAAATATTCTTTGAACAGAATAATGATGTCTCGAAATAATAATGTGATCACCACCAAATGAATGCAACGTTACGTTGAATCACTACATACACCCTCAGCAAAAGACAACATTATCCAGTTAATCTGTAACATTTATTACATTTGATTGGCTAACCAAGGCAAATAGTTATGGTATCACAAGCTTCGCAAAATGTTCGCAAACGACGATTTACCGTACAAGCCAAAAACGGCCATTGTCGAGTTCTCTCTCCAGGACTGACGTACATGTATATGCTAGTAATTGTCCAAGGCTTTTGTTATGGTATAATTATAGAACATTAAAGGTGTGTCAGATGAGTAAGCATGCTTTTCAAACGTGTTGGTCAAACAATTTTGCATTTAATACAACCAGAAGGTATGCTGATTGCTTGGCTTTCAGTTATTTATTTGCAAATCACGTACTGATCAAAAGTCGTGAATGATAGATATACCTGAAGTAGGTGAATACGTCGATACTGCTATTTTTTTAAATAAGTAGACAATATGTAGACAATATATATTTGTACTTGGGAAAGGTGATGATGTTCTCAGAATTGCATTGTCATGTTACTAACTCAAAACACGATGTGCCAATATACCAGGAAAACGGTCACGTGACAAAAGTACACGACAGTGTCGTCAGCTTTCGTCATTAGTAAATCTAACATGAACTGGTGCAGTGTATCAATGTCTAACAAGGTTAATTACTTAATTAGTTCATCAGGAATGCCCGTATATTTAACCAAGACCTTTTTGATTGATTAAAAAATCCATAATATATTTTTTGTGTGTGTCATTGAAGTACACATATTTTTGAATGGTTAATACCATGTGCTTCGCTTTTGATGTGTTCGACATCAGTTACGGGTTAACTGAGTAACACAAGAAAGTTGATTAATCATTGTGTCCCAATGACCATTTTTCTTGCTCATTTGTGAAACATTTTACTCCATTAACATAACATAATTAAGTGCCGAAACAAAAAGAATTGAATAATGACTAAATCTGCATTATAAACAGAAATCCACTTACTAAGTTATTTAGTAAGATAAGTTGTTTAATTTTTGTGGCTACATGGTTTATTATCTCTCGGTCAGTGATCCCGATCTTTACGATTGTTCATTACTCGTGCAACGCTTCAATTCTTTAGAGCTACATTTTCTTTAAGGCAAATTCCAAATAAAACAAAATAGCATGTCAGCGAAATGGCGACCCCTTAGTGTTTCACGATTATATGATAAAAGATTGTTTTTGACTGGATAATTATAAATGTTCTCGGGGCGAGGAGTTAGAAGCGGGGGCGGGGAACTGGATGGTGATGAGCAACAGTCAGCTAATACATAAGTGTCCCTCAGGAATAACATTGCATGTAAAGAGATTATTGTAAATGATTTCTAAGGGTAGAAATGGCTAGACTTATTCATTTTTTTTATCAATCAACAAATAAAATGCCTTTAGACTCAAAGATGTCAAAAGCCATAAAACGAAAAAATTAAGAAGGCATGATGTAAATAAAACAGAACCCAATAAAAATGTAGAATTTGTCGCAGACAAATGTAATTTGAAACAAGTGACAAATGAATTTCAGAGAAGACTATTCGTGTCATGCGTGGATCTGGAAAGAGGGGGGAGCCTTATTAAATTCACATGGTATAATTACCAAAAAAATAGGCCTCAGACCCATCCATCCCTGGAAAACAAAAGTATTTCTAGGAACACCCCCCGGTAAAAAAAACTTGAACCGCGCATGCATGTTTTGAATTGTTTAGCGCAAACCATATAATAATCTGTGTCTAAAGGCGTCGGTCAAAAACCGGAATTTTTTTTTACAGCATACATGTACCTTGCGGTGAAATTCTAATACTAAATGATTCTTGGAAATAGCTCATTTTTACTTAACATTCCTGACAGTACTCAAGTGAATATATTAGATAAGAATAGAAAATGAGAATTAAATATAACAAAAATAATAAATAGAGTTTCTTGTTTAATTCACCACATAAAGGAGAAAATTACAAAATATTTGAAGTCTTACAACAATTTTTTGTGTTATTATTTAGTTCGGATGGAAAGGGGGAGACTTGCAATATCTAACGTCAATTCGCCATAAATATCATCTGACAAAAAAATTTAAATTTTAAAAGCGATGAGGAAGATAGTATAAAAAATGAAAAATATATCTTAGAGCTTCTCAGTATTTTGATTCAATTTAAAGCTAATGAATACCCAAACAACAAAAGCGCCAAGGTGTGTCGAATATATCAGTGGTGTTAGCCTGCTGTATGCCATGTCAGCCTCAGCAACCCCACCCTACCGAACCCCGGCTAAACTGGACAACCAAAGCTTAAGACGGCTGGATGATCGTTGCCATTTTTAGACTATTTTAATCTCCTTAAAATGAGAGCTCTGTAAATCGTTGAAAGAAAATATTTAAAATTTAAAGCCAAACGATGCTTTTTTCTTTACTAAAAAAGTATATAGCTAAACTTATTTTTTTTAAAAATCATATATAAAAATTTAAGGTAGATGGGCATTTTGTTGGTCACCCAGCCTCTTTAAAACAGTTTAAATATGCTCACGTAAGGAATAACAAAACAATGTTAATCCATCACCTCTTAGGTCGTATCTTTAGCAGATAATAAAGAGAGATCTGTTTCAAAGGTGCCTTTGATAGCGAGGTTGTTCACATGAAGAGGTTAATCCCTGTAGGGGCATAATGGGAGACAACCAAAGAACAGCTGTGTTTTCCTCCGTAAAGTTTGAAAGACAAAAAATACCATAACCTCTGGTGACACCATTACACACCGAATAATTTGGTTCCAGAGCTCTGATTTGCTAACTTTAATTACTTATACATATTGCTTTGAAAGAGAATGGATAAATAAAATGGAATATTGTAAAGGGATGTTTTCCTCTCGACATTTATTATGTATTTTAAAAATCGTTAAACGTCCAATTTAAGGCAATAAAAGGATTAACCGAGTTGCGAGTGGGAAAATGTTGATGAGAATATCAAAAGGATAAATTGTCTCTTTGAATGACAATATAAAAGTAAAATGAAACATAAAACTCGATGATGCTCTCACAGTTAAGGTATGTAGTAATTATGCGTATTTACTGCCTCACCTGTTAACTCTATGGCACTAATCCTGTTCGCATTTCACGTCGTTTTATGTTTCAAAAAGTGAATCTGTCCATACGGGTCTAATACCCGTCTGGTGCTTCTGTCAATGCTAAAAAAATTAATGTCCGATTCTCGCAAAATGCGTTTTAATCCCTCCCTACTGTTAATAGTCTCGCATATTTCGACTGACAGAAAAAGTTTAATAATAGAGAAAAATACGTAAAATTAATTACCGATAAAATATTATTCATTTTAGAAATCAAGAAAAAGGTATGAAAGTGGAAGATGAAACGACCCAATTTGACATAAAAGATCTGGTATATCAAAATGTAAAAAGAAATAGTTTTTTTCCTAAATGTTATTCATAATATGGTTCACTGTGTAGGATGCTGATCAAATTATCATAGGATATGTGATTTTGGGTGTTTCTAAGTTTTGTTTTGATTGATGTAAATTTAAATCGGGTTCAAAATCCAAAAATTTACAATTTTTTTATCATTTGGCAAACACCTCGGCTGAGGTGTGCGCAGTGCTTTTTGATTGTCATTGTAAAAACACATGTTTGAATAACACAACAATAAACATATGTATACAGTCCTACGTCCTTTTGATCGTAATTTACTGTCTGGGTCAAAGCATTGTTGAGGCGATGAGATAAAGTTAGCTTGATGGCATGGTTTGCTTATTCAACTTACTTATTAGAAAGTTCTGTAATCTTATCACAGAAAATAAATGATTTATGTTGTATTTCAAACCCAATTCCTACATACGTCAAATCTGGACTATTTTCAAAAATTATTTCTATTTATTCAATTATCAAAAGAGCACCCAATGTTTAATTTGCGTAGTTCAATGATATTTGTAGCCCAATAAACATTTAAATGTAATTTTTTTTAACAAAAAAGTTTAACGGTTGCAACATCCTCTGGAAGTCGTCAGCGGTAAATAACGCAAAAATTTCCTAAGATCGCAATTAAAAACCTGTTGCATTATTGTATAAACCAGTTAACACATGCCAAACGTAATTAACACTCTTGCTTAACATACAAGTGGTTTCTCAAGCTCTCGCCACTAATTCAGTACCTATCGCAAGAGGGTTGGGCTTACAGCAATAGCTTTAATTTATAGCGCTTTTCACCACAGAAATTAAAACGCAAAAAATTCTAGTTTTTAATTTTCTCACCAAAATATTTAACCGTTTTTCCTTCTTTATTTATAACAAACATAAAAGAGGAAAAAATAGTTGCCACCTACTTTGTATATTTTGTAAGTTTAGCAGCGCATAAGGTAAAAACCCCAGCGAATATGTATACGAACGTGTACATTAATAGTTCTGCGTTTGTATATTTTACCTGAATTATGACACACTAACACGAGGCTCCGTGATCCATTTACCGTGTTTATAGACCACAATTCTTTATTTATTTGTGGGTGGGAGACTTATTTTACAAAAGTGAAAGACTATTGAAGTTTGCAAAATTGGATAAAAAGTGGACCGACAAAAAGCTATTTACCGGTACGTTTTAACCAAAAGCACACCCCACGCCTGTCTAGTGCATGTCGATATATTAATCACTCTGCAGAAAAACGTTCTCATAACCCATATACTTATATTGTGTATTCAATAAAGTACTTTAAAGTTGTCCCTTTTCGTGAGATGTATGAGAGTAGCTTTTGATGGCCTGTTATAGCAAGAAGCCAACTCAAACAAAAACGGTAACTGAAAATAGACATGCAATTTTATGAGTGGATTCGTGTCTATATGCTATCAAACGCAAAGACGGTTTAAAAGCTATTGAACTGATATATTGAAGACAAAAGAACAGTGTCGTTATGATTTTAAAATATCATCAACAAATCGATGCACAGTCTATTCACGTAAGACCTAAAATTAGAAAAAGATCTGCCAATCAATTAAATTTAAATACATATATAATCTTAAAAAATCTTAATTTTCCTATGACTAATATAGTTTAATAATTCAAGATTTTTTAAATCAAAATTATATTGTATACCCCTTTTCAATTTTCATGGGTTTTTTTTCCTGAAAAGGGGGGTAGTGCTTTCTGATCATTCTTCATTTAAAGATTAAATCCCATAAATGTCCCTGGTATTTGCCTCAGACTTTCAGTAGCAATAAATCATAATATATGAAAACACTAGATTTCTGCCTTCTACTTATAATTATCATAGGGTCGTGTTAATTAATTAACGCAAATGTCATAAATTGTATAAACATTATTTCTCCTATTAAATGACCACTTTGCACTTACTACTACTACTACTAAATGCTGGTAGTCGAACAAACTCATGAACTGTTGAATTGAAAGCATCATAGCTCGTTCTGTGAATGAATGTTTGTATGAGCAATTGAATGTAAACATTAATGAAAGAAATGTAAACACCTGACAGTTTTTACCATCCTTTGAAAAATAACGCGATTCCAACACCCAGAGTACGTCAGAGGATGGTGATTCTGATATTAAAACCAATGCTTCCTCGGGTCTCCAACTGATTGTACTCAAGCCGCTAGTCGGGAATATGTGAGATTCCTACGCCAGCATCACGCACGTGCTCTAATATTTGCCCCCACACGTCATGAAATTTACAGATCAAATTAGTTTTCAAAATATCATCTGCCTACTTTTTTCCCCTTTACAAAACCTTCAAGCTATAAAACTGAGCTTTAAAAATATAATTTTAAAACGGATTTACCAGGAAAATATGATCACCGGTAAACAAATTTTCAGATAGTATCAGAGATCCATACTTTATTACAAACATTACAGGTGAATATTATCTATCCACAGCGACAATGTCCTATTAAAACTACATGTAATAATAGTCAAAATATGATAATCATAATTATGGTTGTGGTTCCATAAAACATGATATTGTGGTTAATAAATCATATGAGCTGGCAAACACAGTCCGTACGAGTCACTGTACAAGTCAGGTATCAGGATGTAGACCTTTACTTTTTTTCTGAACGATTCCCAACACTTTCCTTTAGCCATACATTAACCCTTATTTCCCGCATGCATGTGTGTGTGTGAAACGAATTTTTGTCCCTGTACACTACATAATTCATGACATATAGACAGGTCAGGAGATTCTGAATAAATGCTACACTAAAAACAAAAATTATCGAATCTATATTCAAACGTAGATAGTTGTGTCGTTGGGAGACATTGAATATGTTAAAAACAATGGTAATAAAATCTCAAAATTATCGCAACATTGCACTTCTCTGGTGTGCAATAGAAATTTTTTTACGAACTTGTAAACATTTTATAAATAAGTATTCTCCCTTATTTGAAAAAAAAAGGTTTATTGAATATAACTGCGTCATTAAAATATTGACATCAGTGACACATGCGCAAAAGCGATGAATGGCGATCCCAGCTATGACCTTTTCACACCGGTTCAAGACCCCCCCCCCAAAAAAAAAAACAAAACAAAAAAAAACAAAACAAACCGAGGCCAGTTTAGCACAGCGGGCGCTCGCGAGCGCTTGCCCACAATTTGTGTTATAGGGGTAAGGAATTTTAGCGACCTCTTGCGAGAGCTCGCTCTCTGCTTTCAATTCAATTAAGTTTATTCACTCAAACCATGAAATGGTACATGAGGTCATTCAGTATCATTATACATTACATACATATAACATGCATCGGTTGTGTTTTGGGAACGATCTTGAACCGAGTAGTAACCAAAGAAAGTGGGCCACCAAAATTTCTCAGAGACAACAGAGAGAATATATTGACTCTTGATGTTAAGTTTAGACCAGACATGTAAAATCAAGCCTGATTGAGTGGTAAAAAAATATGTTCTGTTCTGGTCTATAAAAAAGAACAGAGTGCAAACCATTATGTTAATTTTTTATTGTTCTAGATACCATTATATTGATATTTTACTGATATATCACATTCAATATTCTACCGGCTCACTACTTGAACTTTTTAAAAGAAGCTAACTAAGTTATGGTTATTTTGGAATGGTAAAACATCACGAGGAAACAGAAAATGTCCAGACACACCATAATCATAAATGAGTGACACGACGTAGGGCAATAGCTGAATTTAATTTCGACAATTAAAATTAATTAGCAATAATATTAAATTGGGCTTCATTGCTTGAAGGACAAACGGGTCGAACCACAAACCCGATTTTAATTTGATGTATCATGCATGCAGCACATAAAATTATCTACATTTTGACAGGAAAAAAGGGTGACTTCGGTGTGTAATACTGAACAAGTTTATAAAAATTATATCTAGGACTTGTGAAAAAGTATCAATAAAGCACAATACCCCCGGTGATCTCCGGTTATAGCAGAATGCATTTCCAATATGTGCCTAAAAGTTTAAAAGGTACATAATCTTTCCGTTTATTAAATCATTGAGAAGTTGTATAAATGTCAAGATTATCACTTTGTATGACAACCAAAAATAAGCGCTGTTGGGTTGAAATCTCGCCATGACAATTGAATCTAAGATGAGTTGTTTGCACCTTTTTTACTTTCATAACTAGATTGCTGTTGACCGACGATAGACTGGATTTCGCTAGACCATCTTATAGAACCAGACACCCGAACACTTAGGTCAAATGAAGCAGGAATATGACTCGGACGACGATTTAATAACTAGTAACGCCATCTTTACCTGAGCCCTTGATTACAAATAATGATTGCAAATTGATACTGTTTTTATATTCTGACCTCTGATATGGAACCAACTTGAATTAGGAGTTAATCAATTCATTTTTTTTTTTATTCCAAGAACTCTTAAGCCTGTTTTTTCGCAAATTATTTATAACATTTAGTAAGAATTTTCATTTGCATTATCCGATGAAAAATAAATCAGCTTCTTTTTACTTTGATGACACACATAAACTCTGCGACCATCATAAATCAAACTAATGTGGTCCTTAGTAAATTACAGATAAAAAACAAAAAAGTAGACAGAATTTTCCCGGAAAGAGTTATACGTCCCTCTTTTTTTTTTTTTAAGGAAAATGATGAGTTGACTTCGAGACACGTTTTAATTCCGAGAGTTTGATTTCTAGGATCTCATGGAATCTGGTGAATCACAGCCGACGTAAACACAGAGCAAATTGTTTATTGCAATTTGATGTCAGAATTGCTCAGAGATAAACTATTAACACCCACAACACAATTTAGTTACAAAAAATTCTCTCCTGTTAAAATTAGTACGTTAGTCTTAAGATGAAAAATAAATTGCACCAAACTGCATCTTTTTTCCTTTTCTTTTTTTTATAGATTTTTTAATTTTGCATTCCTACGCCAGAAACAGTTTAAAATGCCAAGGACGGTACTTAGTATCACAGCTATTTATTGTTTCTTGAACACTGTATTAACATTTCTAACAATTGGTAAGATTTGCATGTAGTTTTTTAGACAATCAGTCGCTACTGGCGCTTTTATCAACGCAGTATAAAGTGTTTGCAAATAACAGTGCTTCAGAAATCCGACAATTGTTTTTCGAGTGGGAGAAAAAGAAAAGCAATTGCTTGATCTTTATGAAAAGCTTGCTTTATTAAAGCTCGTTTTATGAACCGTCTTCGATTCCCTTCTCCTATATTGTCCAATCTAAACGCGAAGATGTTTTCGATGTATATTATGTAGTTTTTTCACAATTTTTTGTTGATTAAGAAATAGGAAAAAAATATTAAGGATTGTATGACATTAAATGGTCTTATCATTAGATCTAATATTTATAAACAGGGGATAGAACCAAACAAATCACTGCTAAAGCAGGGGAAATACGTTTAAGTCTAGCCTGGTCGTTAGTTTTAAAATTTAATCAAAGTCGAATTTAAATCGCCTTTTTACTTTAGGATATAAAAAAGTGTTTAAAAGCAAATTGCTAAAGAAATCTGATAAACAATTCGTTACGCTATCTTTGATAAAAGAATCCCGCTTTACGTATCGATACTTTTCAATTTTTCTTGATATTCAGTGGAAGAAACAAAAACAAACCAAAAAAAAAAATAATGAAATTCTTCTAAAATGATGTCTGTAGAAACAACTCTAGGTCTCCTATGGAACACTTCAATTTGAAAAAAGGGGATACAAAAAATATGTTGCTGATCTATATTGTACTAATGCCTTGTCTCATAGGGCTTGGTATTGGGGGGAATTATGTATTGCGATATATTGCGATATTTTAAAATGTATTGCGATATGTATTGCAATATTTTTTCAAATCTAAATTTGATTTTTTTAATGTTAATAAACTGTAATTGATAGATTTATATACCTAATTCATTTGCACTATAATTCTATATAATATTGAAGAATAAAACTTTGTTGGTATTAATTTATAATCTGTTTAAATAAAAAAAAAAAACACCTTGAAACTTTAGACGATTTATCATCTAGCAAAACTAGATCCAAGTAGTCAGTTAAATAGATACATTTGATATAATGCATTTTAGGCAGTCCACTGATCTGGTGGAAGAAGAAAATAAAACGTGCAACAATAAATGAATTTACAGTTACTATAAGCAATAATACAAGTGTCAACCTGCAGGGAGACATAATCACAACTGCAACAGGGTCTACTTCAAATTTTTTATTAAGAATATCAGCATGTCAACATGTTTTGGCTTTAGGGAAGCTCTTTGAGCAGTCATAATATCAAAACATTCTACTTTCCTTTCGTGTTTGGAACAATTACAAATGCATCAGCCATTTTTAATTCAAATCAGAAATTTGGAATCCCGAGCCCGTAACGAAATTCCGAGCCCGATCAATTAACCCGGTATACCGGTATTGAAAAAATGTATCGCGATACGATATTTTTTGTCCACGTATCGCAATACACCGGAATACCGGTATTATTGCACAGCCCTATTGTCTCATCATTAAATCCTTTACAACTCTTAAATTCTAATGACAATCTTTTAGGGCGGACGGCACTCGAGCCTAGTACCCCGTACACCCAGTTAGGAAATCTTAACTTCATAACATAATATACGCCAGAACAAAAGTCCTAGATGAACAACAATTGCAGTTTCTCTGGCGAAAACTTAAGCCATGTAATCTAAGTTTAAAATCAAAATGTATCTCTAGCCAAAGCTTTATGACTTGGGATCCAAGCGTAATTCTAGTCAAAGTTTTTTTTACCATGACAACCAAGAGTTGCTGAGGCCAAAGCTTTAGACATCGTTGTCCTACCGATAGAGCCCGAGCCAAAGCAATGAAAATCATTCATTCCTTGATACGAAGAATAGCTTTAGATCTTGAAGCCTCAGTCATAGCTAAAGACATTGACAACCAAGAGTTGCTCATGCTAGCTAGCTCTATTTAATTCCTGTTCATTTCAGAAAGTTCAAATTTGACAAATGATACCTGTTGATACCTGAACATGTTGCAATGTAAGATCATTAGTCTTGGATAGCAGGGAACTGCGCATGCCTCGTTGTCTTGGGGGGAAAAACAAGCGATGCCCTTTCCTCGGCCTTATTTCTGATTTATAATTATATTCATTTATAGCAATCATTCTAGATTCCTCGGATATTTTAGGACCATATTTTACAAAAGGATTACGACCAGACTGATAAATGCTTTTTTTTTAAAAATAAAAGCTAATTATAAAGCGTCAAATTACTACAGAAAAATTTTAGGGATTAAAACAGTTGTGAATTAAGCCGTTTTATTTATTAAATTTCATCCGTTAAGAATCATATTGTACAAAAGACTGAAAATATTTAGGAGTTTGTCGTGACAATAACTTGAGTTAATGCTTTCCAGGGTCCCAATAACCATACAAAGTCAAATAATAAGTAGATTTCATGATAAATGATAAGTGTATCGAAAAGAATTTCATGTACTTAAGTGAACTGGTTTTGCTTCTCTTTGCAGACGAACAGTGAAAAAACATGACTGCACGTGCATGCTAATCACGATGTGTGGCAAACAATGATATGAAAAAAAAAGTTTTCTTTTGATTGTGACTTTAAAGAAATAATAATTACTAAGTAAAAATCAAAGGCCGGAACGGCCACAAAGGCGTCGCGCTGACATTTTCTTTTATATAGATATGGTCAATAATTTGAATTTCTGTACTAATAGTCGTATATCAAATAATATTACAATAAAAAAGTAAATTAATTATGTTTTGTGCTGCTTTAAAAACGAAAATCAGTATATTTCCTTATAACATAGGTAGTGATGCGTTTATAATACAATAACTCATCATGGTTACAAAAATCGAAGAAATTTCAAAGTTCAAAAATAAATAATTTTCTTTCTGCTTTAAAGTCTTTGAACAATGTTCACAGGTTCATAATTTGAATACATTAACAGTGTGTCCCTAATTATAATAATAAAACATACTTTTATTTATTTCAATTCCCGTTTGAAACAAGATTACCTATGGTATGGTTGTTTACAAACAAATCCACACCACGTGCTATCTAAAATGCTCGATCAAACCAACTGCATTATCGTGTTTATTTATTGCAACAAAATCACTAGATACGTTTATCGCTTACATTTATTTTGGAGACCGTGCCCGATAACAAATAAATTTACATATTAATTTTTTTTTCCATCGGGCACGGTCTCCAATTAAAATGTAAGCGATAAACTAAAATAATATTTAGTGAATTTTTACACCTTATTGTATTCATCCGCCATTTCTTGATTAAGCAAATTTATACTTATGCAATGAGTTGTCAATAACCAATGAGGCAAAGTTGGTTTTTTTGTACACAATTTAGTTGAATAAATGGAATAAAAATTTTGTAATACTTTTAATACTTTAAGGAACTTAATAATTTTTTTTATGCGCATTAAAAAGGCGGTGCAGAATGTGAATTTGGACGATTGCCAATCCAGACGATCGCTAGAAGGCTGCCGAGCATTAGCTCGACGCCTTAAAAATAATTCGGCTTTAAGCACGTAGTGATGACAGAGTTGATGACAGAGTTCAAGCTTTGAACATCACTAAGCTGCAAAAATTCATTATAGTGTATCAAGTTGCTTGATCATTATACAATAAAGTAATATATTTACATCTTAAAATTTGAAGAGTTTCAGGGATATTTTAGATCCAGATTTGTAGCTCTACGAAAACTTTTAATTTTCTCTGCAGATCTACAGAACTACAGCTATGCTGTATTTCGAGATACGAGGTGTTTACTTTGAAAAAGAGTGACAGGTATGCCTTCCAGTTGTTTGACGTCACCTGACGTCGTGGAAATATGAAATGGTGCTCCGTAAATCTAATTCATGCAAAGTAAAAATCGCTGTATATTTTGAAAAAATTATTAAAATCATATGATTTTTAGCATAGTTATTTTCAATTGAAAGTCATTTAATAAAACATACATCATCCTACAAAGTACACAGTAATTTCTCCGTAAATCACTTTGTCCGCGAACTTTTTTAACAACCCTCGTACATAATATCTATTTCGTAGTGTAACAACCTATTGTAACTTTCATAAAAATCATGATACTTTGCCTTAAAAAATAACTGTGAAGCAAGCTAAGCGATTCTCAGTACTTCAGTACTCTGATTTGTTTATATTATAGCCCTTAGATAATTTTTTTTCTTCTTCTTTTTTTTTTTTTTTTTTTTTTTTTTTTTTACATTTTATGACGAATAACATTCGAAAGTTACACTAGATTATATCGTTATAATGTTTGACCGTTCTATTTTTTGATTTTTGAGTTTTGTTTTTCAGACGTGCACAGTAAACTTAAATATAACAATGCAGTATAATTCAAGGGGTAACAATCATTTAAAATTGGGGTATAGGTGATTAAAGCAAAATGGTCTTTGACGGGGAATTTATTAATTATACATATTGATGATTACGACAAGATACATGTTCAGGGCACGGTCATTAGTCGAGGGAATTTTTCAATGGAATTAGGTTGCTAAGATGCGTTATCAAATAATTTCTGAAGTAATCATCTCTCATGATGAGGATAATTATGGGGGTATCAGTTAGCCTTCTAAAAATCTTATACAACCCTACTTGGTTTTTTCCGTCTGTTTATTAAAACATAAAACTGTGGAACCGTCTGGTTTTGTCGGATTCTACGGGTGTTGGTTTTTTGGGTTTTAATTTTGTGTCCGCCTTGTACATCACGATTATAAAATATCCACAGCCTTTAGCAACATTTACATGAAAGTGATTGTTATATAAGGCTGACAATGACACACTGCTGCAAAGCAATTTGTAAACGTCTGATAACTGACGGAAATAACAGTGCTTCTCCTTAATTTAGTTTTTTTTTAAAGAAAAGTTCTTACAGCCATGACAAATCAAACAAAAAGCCTCTTTTTATGTAATCATTCATTTAAACATGGCTAGTCTTGACATTTGCTGAGAGTTTAATTTTAACTGCGTACAAATAGTATACACCAGGTGATGGACGGGGTGTCAAGATTTTCCGAGAAATATTTCGCCATGACCTGTATCTTTTAGGTTGTGGCGTACATTTAACACTGCCACACAGTATTTATAATCTATTTTGTACATGCTGAGGAATTTTGTACGTGAATGATCTGTCTGCCTTTTTTGATATCTTGATTTTTTTTTTTAAATTTTCCACTTTGAGTAATAGTTTTGTAAATATTTTTTTGCAAGAACATCTGATTATTTTTAGTTTCTTTGAAAATTTCTCAATGGGATGTACTTGGTTAAGGTTAAGAAAGGTTGAGAAATCAAGAGGAAATAGCTCTTTTTATTTTTCGCTAAGCTATACTTAAAAATGACCCAGGTAGAATTGCAAGCGCCGGCTTACATTGAAATTTAAAAAGAATATTTATGCGTGCGATATACCGAATAATTTACAAGAATGATTGGTCGCTCGGCGAAATTTTGTTGTTATTGTTGTTGATTTTCACAGTTTGTGGGGTTTTTTTTAATTTGAATACTATTTTGTAAATTCCTGGCATTATGCATTCAATCAACACATAAATCATATCAGGAAAATTTAAGGTCAGTGTACTTTTGCTATTTTGGTTAAAATAGATAGTTTAGGTTAAAAATAATATAAGGTTCGTTGCTCCAAAGTATATCTAATTAGGTCCATGACAATCAGGCTGAAGTCATCAATGAGCAAATATCAAATGAAGGACAATCTATTTTTCTATGTACAGCAGGCCATGTAATCAAAGTGTTTTAATCATCTGATAAACAATTACACTTCTAAACAAATTGTATGGAACTTCTTTGTCCCAAGATGAAGTATTTATTATGTCCAATCCCTTTGTAACAATTTATTACAATAAAATATGTCAAGTATTCATTCATAGATGGTCAAGTCAAACAATAACTTAAACTTCTGAATGGGGGAATGGTTGTAATGAATATATTTGGTTACTTTCAAACGACGCCGTGTGATACTTGTTAGATGTTTAGTTATTTCCTGTTCAGCATGATATACTAGTAGCAAAACTGCCGTTAAATCGGAAATCTAAAATAGTCCAATAATTAAGTTTTTGTTTTGACAAGGAACCAGAGGATTAAAATATGAAGAAAAAAATCCATTTGACAGTAAAATATGTAACGTCAGATATATTGGTCTATGTATAAATAAACGGCACACTTTTAAATAAAGGGCGTTAGGAGAAGGCACAATTGTCATTCCTGACTTCTCAGTTTAGTGTGCCAAATATTTGGTTTATTTTTTATTTTGCTTTGTTTTTTTGTTTTGTTCTGTTTTTGTCTTGTTTGTTTGTTTGTTTGTTTGTTTGTTTGTTTGTTTGTTTGTTTTTTTTTTTGGGGGGGGGGGTAGGGTGTTACTTTTTGAGCTAAGTTTGGGAAGAACTGCAATGTAGCCAGATTTTATATAACATAGTTTTGTATTGATCGCTTCATTTCGAAAAACCGCAAGTCATTTGTTCAAATTACTATTATTTGTACATACACAGACAGGGTTATTAACGTAATATACTTTCTGATTAGGTATTTGAAAAATAATACAGAAAATATATCTTATGTATCCTGTTGTTTTGGTTTTGAATAAAATAGGTTAATTTGATTTAGTATGTATGTACTAAGAAAAGTACTATCGAATAATATAACGGCATTATACCCGCTACACATAATTCGATTTTTTGTAATGTGAATCTTACACCTTACAATATGAAGAATAAAAACAAAATCATTTTGGTAAACTGTGCATATGTAGTCACAAAATAAACATCTTATTTTATCCATTGCACGTTTGTTTTGACTATAAATAAAGGAAAATCAATCAAAATCTACTCATCATGATAAACAAAACCCCCAAAATGCCGATGAATTTAAATTCGTTACTTTAAAGTACATTACCCTCTGATCCAATACACAATTATCTAACATTACAAATTACAAAGAGTAAAAAATAAGCTAACCCTTTTTGTTTAATTCATAACCACTAATTTGGAAAATAAACTATACTTTTTTCTGCTTCGGAAAATTCTTCTTTTGTTATTGGTTATTATTTTTCAAATTTCCCTTTGCCTAGTTCACAATAGGTATTTTGAAATCTCCATTTTATGAGGATGTAAGAAAGAAATATATAAAGCACTTTTACTATGCAAAACCTAATGTGTACAAACTAGTTTTAAAAGTGGCTTAGACTTATAGTGAAGATAATACAAAAGAACTTGATAATTTAGGTAAATTTCTACTGCAAGCTGTGGAATTAAGAAGTTCACTACTGTAATATTTTGTAAAACATTCATTGTTATTTTATTCATCTTCTTTATCTGTCCACTGACCAAATGTACCTAATTTATGGAGTGTTTATATAACGTTATGTATTCTGATGAGTTGTATAACTTAGGGAAATAAATTAAATTAAATTGAATGTATAATTAGTAGACCGTAGCTCCCTCTTATACAATGACATAAATTATACTACTGCACCTCGCAGGGTGCATTACCAAGTATAAGTAAATTTTTTTTATGAGTTTGCTTTAAAGATTTTCTAATATCTTTACATTTGTGCTCAAAATGAAAACACGTTACTTTTATTGAAACTGTATACATGTACTTTTTCTTAAAGGGAGTATATTTTTATTCGCTATTGTAACTTAACCTAAATGTCTTCAGTTTATTACACTGGACCACCTTTGAGGGAATATATAATGACCAAGTTAAAAAATGTAAACATTATATATCTAAAAATTTATCTTTGTATCGCGAGTTTTTGTCAGGAATGTGACATTTATTGGTAAAATTTGACAGCTCTTCTCTCTTTTTGAGGGGGATGAAGTTTACAAAGTTCAAAAGTCTTTAGGCTCAGAGTTAGTCAAAATCGAGAGCGCAGTAATCAAATCGGTTTCATGTACTGTGTCATCAGGTGTGCAATCTGACCAGAGGAACCAGTCTCTCACCTGTGCAGGTCTTGCCCTTGACGATTTGGAAATATGTTAAGTAATTTGTTTTTGTTCGGTTTGTGCCTTTGTTCTTTGTGCACAGAAATAAAAAAAATTACCATGAGAATGAGCATGTATGTTTAATTTACCAGAATGCATAACTAGACAACTAGATAAAGATACCTGATAGTACTTCAAAAGAACACTGTGTATATCACATACCATACTGGGCGAGTATAAATGCACTCTTTAATAGATGTTTGCAACACCCTCGTTTTATTTACCTAAAAAACAGCTGCGTTCATATGCCAATAAATGCAATCGCTCACATCAAAATTCAAAAAAAATTATTTGAAAAGATTTTTTTTCAAATACAAACATTTTTTTTTCGTTTTGAACCTGTTATTATGAAGTGTCATTACTCTGCTAAATACTAGTATTAAGCATGATCGGCTATCACGCATCGTAGAATAGTCACTAAAATTGTTGTTCTTAGCTAATAAAAATACGTTTTAATGTTGTTTCATCTACATTAAAGTCGCAAAATTTTCCCGTTTATGGTGTAGTGTTAACGAATACCTGTCCTACCAGTAAATGAAAAATTATCAACATTTTCACTAGAAATAAATGTTACCAAATGAGAAACAGGATTTCCTTTACCACAAAAAAAAAATATATCAGAAATTGCAAAACAGGCACATGACAATTTAAACCTTAATACAATAGAATCAAACAAAATTAAATATTTTAAGTTTTAAAACTCCACGCCAGTATCGACTTCGACAAACGTTATTATCTAATAAAAATAATAACGTTATGGAACGAAATTATTCTTCGATCTTACGAATATATCTACCTTAACTAGACTGAAAATCGGAAATAATGCATTTTTATCCTTGGAACTTGAACACCGATTTAGGCCACATTGTATCTGATTATTACGTGCACTTTAACAAAAAGATGTTTCTTATCCCGCGGTGCCTATCTGTAATTAATAATGTAAATATCTCTCTCCTGTTGACTTTGTTTTTGACACAAGCTGACATGCTTGGTGTTGATAAACACATTCATTGAAAGAAAATATTAATTTATCTACCTTTGAATTTGTCACCTGTTTACCATGCTCGGTGTTATTGTTTCGTTGGTTCCCATTAAGGCTCTCCAAATCTTTTCCTACTATCGACATATCGTCCAAAATATTTCGCACTGACGTCATTCTTGTCGTCTGCAACAATGCTTGTATTCAGAAGTAGGGATTAAATAGGTTATGGTAAACTGTCTCAGGCATTGTTGAATATTTATCTGTTCATACTTTTGTCGATATTTGATACTCTTCAACCCAGTCTAAAACTATGAAAACCCTGGGCTATTTAGTATACGTCAGTTAATTTGTACACACTGCATTGTTCAAAGATTCATTCTGTACATAGAGGACAAATACGTCATATAAACCAAACACTGTTTTAAAATTTACTCGGATCTAACAAAAGTTTCCAATTTTACCATCAGTTATTAAAAGGTTGTTAACCCGTTTTCATTTGGCAGGAGTAGAAAGAATAACGTGTTACTTTAAAATTTTGAAAGGTTT